>LOEQ01014458.1:0-17954 GCA_001685075.1 Bramus lutescens | reverse complement strand
TCCCTCCTCCCAATCCCCTCCCACTCCCCCACATCCCCTCCTCCCTCTCCCACCCTGCTTGAGAGAGAGCAGGGAACCCTGCCCTGTGGGAAGTCCAAGGTCCTCCCCCCTACATCCAGGTTTAGGGAGCTGTTCATCCATATAGACTAGGGTCCCAAAAAGCCAGAACATGCCATAAAAACAAGTCCCAGTGTCTTTATCAATGGCTTGAGAAGATGATTTTATGAGAGAAGTTTACTATAGAGTCATATGTAGGACTTTAATGGGGAGATAAAAGAGTTGGGGAAGTAGGAGGAGGGAGGGAGAGAGGGAGGGAGGGAGGGAAGGAGGGAGGGAGGGTGAGGTTGTGAGTTCCTTTGTAGCAGGAGGGAGTCCAAGAAAAAGGACACCCCAGAGCTAGTAGTCTGGGGCCTTTTCACAGGATCTTTGCCAGAGTGAGGTGTAGGGAGGGGGAGGAGCTGTCCAGTCCAGGTTCCTCCTCTCTACTTCACACACAGCCATTAGGCTGATCAGACAAAGAAATGGGGCAGAACTCTCTCTTGCATATGAATTTCTGGCCTCTCCAGGACACTCTCTGCACTACTGGAGACTTCATAGGTCTGGCTTGGCCTTCATTGATAAACATATTTCTCTTTATTGTATTAAAGGATCTTATCTATAAGATAACCTCACGATATGTACTCTTATGTACATTACATATAAGTCCAGTTAAAGTTTCCCCAGCCCTTTTATTTTATGCTTGCCATCTTTCTATTGTCTCTAAATGGCTTTGCTGCATTTTGTGTTTTCACATTATTTATCTGTTTTTTTTATCTTCACATTCTGCTTTAAAATGTATTCATGATAGTTTTATTTAGTTAGCCTCTTTCTCCTCATATGCACATCTTTTATCATTCCCTGCCAATTTTGACATTAAAGGATAAAATGTGTGTGTGTGTGTGTGTATCCAACTATCTGTCTATCTCTGTGTGAGACTGTATGATATGTTCTTTATATAAAGATACAAAACTGCAATTCCTTTTACGGTTCAGATTTAGGGGAGATTGCTAATTTGGTCTCTCAGTCTATGATCCCTTTACCTCGCTCACTCACTCCATCCCTCTCCTTCCCCCCTCCCTCAACCTCCTCAGCCATTACTCCTTCCACCTTGGGTGAATGAATGCACAATCAGGAAGTTCAAATTCAGCCTGGTTTTGAACTTACTTTCAGAAGTTTTCTATTTTACATTTCTCAGTTACTTTTTCCAATTTATTTCTGTTGATGGTTATTGTTTTATTGTTTTGGGGACTCCTATTGTCCTGGGCCTTCTGTTGAGGACCTACCCCATGCTTTTATTTATTTTTCATCATTGTTGTAATTTTATTTTTTGTGTTTTAGTCTTGTCTTGAGCTTTGCAGTGTAGCTGAGGATGATGAACTTCCGATCCTTCTGCCAAGTGATGAGACAATAGGCATGTGCCACCAAGCCTGGTTGATTGATTTACCAACTCACGTTTTTTGGAAATAGATGTATTACAAGCTTAAAAAGAGAATGTAATTACTTCTATTTTCAGTTTAATCTCACTCACCACTGTTCCTGCTCTGTCCCTCTGTTAGACTGTGTCAGCTGTCTAACATACACATATACCTTTCCTCCCCTCTCCTACCTCTTTCAATATCAAATAGTTTATCTGCTCATCATTACTCATCATGTTGTTAGTTTCCTTGTCCTTTTCTCTGGTCTAATGTGGGGAAATCACATATGCTTTGATATTCAGCATCCCTGTATTAACCAGTTTCTCAGGAACTGGGATTTACACTGCCTCCTATGTGCTGCCAGGATCAATGAGTACATGCTGAAGTGCCCAGTCAATGCAGGCTGCATGTCAGCTATTCCCAAAGTTGCATTTTTTCAAACTTACTTGTATGTGCTTTTCTCCATCTTTTCCTTTTTTTGCCAGACTCTCATCGGTTCTCCCTGACAAAGCATTGTACAGCCTTTCAGTTAAGATGATGACATCCTCGACTCCCAGAGTCTTCACCTTGAAGGTGCCAGTGAATTGAGAATTATAGCACAGGGCCGGAGTTGTCCATTCACATTTCAAGTGGCTCATGCCTTAGTCTGAAAGATCTCATTCATTTGCTGAGTTTGAAACCAGCGTGCTCCTTGTCACTGGGATGAGAAGAGCTCATCTGCTCCTCACTACAAATCTGTCTTGACCACATGTGAAACTCTTCATGGTGTTTAGAAGCTGTGTGTTCAAACAGCTCTGGGAGAAGGAAGGCACTGCTCCAAGCCCTGTTGTTCTGCTGTGTTCTGCCCTGTCGGACTCTAATTCCCAAGCTAGATATGCATACTAAGTATTATGGGGGAAGTGGTTCTACCCACTTTAAATCAGTCACACCTTAGATTCCTATTGTTGTCTCTGTCTAAGTGCACACTACTGAACTCTGCATCGACTCAGTGTAGTTTGTATTCTCCATTCCCTGGTGCTCAGTATTTCCTCTTTAAAGTCTCCACCAACCCATCTATGCCCGAACTTTCTACCACCTCTCATAATGTCTACTTTTTGTAAGCAGCGCATTTTCTTTCCCAAAGGGAAGAGTGTTCAGCTCTTCACCTGTGTCTCCCTTTACTGCTCAATCTTAGCTAAGTCTTTGCTTTCTCCTGGGTACCACTTTCCAAACAGAGATCTCAATGGAAGCTCCCCAGGAACCTCCAGAGGCAGGAGCTAGAATCTTGCACCTTCCCCAGAAGATGCTTCTGAGTTGTTACCCAGTGGCGCGAAACCTCTGTTCCCTCACCTATCAAACTCCTTGGCATTCCACTCCCTCCATGAATATTTCCATGCCTGGTGATCCCTCCACGTCTGCCTTGTGAATCCTCCCAACATTTAGGTGGTTTTAATGTCCCCTATCCTAGGACTTCTGTTACTCGGTTCCTGCTCTTTCTTCTCTATGATGAAGCTTGTCTTTGCTTCACTTTAGACCTCCAAACCCAGAAGAAGGTTGTCACCAGGAATAGCTCCAGGACTTCTTGAAATTGTGAATTCAAATGTTGTTCCTCGTACCCACAACCTCCCATTCTTCTATCTCTTTTGGTCCAGTTGCCTGCGTCCTTCAACAGTGTACAGACCTTCACTGTCCCGCCCCTTCATTGTCTCAGCAGCTTCTTTCATTTACACTTCCTTCTTGCCCAGGTTTAAATGCTAACACCCATCAATCCCTCCTCTTCATTGCTTCAAATCTATTCTCCAACTGTCTGCTAGTGACCTTGATTAAGGAAATGCCTTTGCCTAGACTACTATCACTGTTGAATGTTATCCATGCAAAGTAGACACATTCAAGTCATGGTCTCCAGCCCTAACTGGCCATAGGAGATTCCCCTCAGTCAGAAATGTCATTTGTTCCCTCCCAAAGCTCACTTACTGGGGCAGCAACCTTGCCCTCCCCACCACCACCCACACTCTGCTTCCTTCATGCAACCCAGAAATCCTGTCAATTTTACCTAACATTTCTCAAATTCCTCTGCATTTACACAGCTACTACTCCTGTTGAGTCACACCTCTCCTCCCTAGATGATGCTCTCTGTCTCTGTCTCTCCCTCTTCCTGTCCCTTTCCCTCCCCCCACTCTTTCACACGTACACACACACACACACACACACACACACAAGTTAGACTGTTTCCCTGAACCTGTTCATTTGTACCCGGTATAGCATGGTGTCTTGGAAGGTGAAACTCTGGACACTAACTAAAGATGTTCCTCTCACACTTCTTAGGGGAAAAAGCCAGTCAGTCATATAACACCCTTCTGCCACAGATCATTACCCCAGTTTCTGACTTTCACACTCTAGACATCTGCACATACTCTACATCTACGGTTTCAAAATCGCTGCCTTTTATGAACTCTACCCACAACATATTCTACTTTCAAATGCAACTCGGGGCTGCTATTCTTCTCAACATACCTGGATAAGTGCGACTGATTTTGCAATGGTTGCACTTGATGGGATTCTGCTGGGAAGCAACTCCTGACTCCTTCCTCACACACTGAGAGCAATTAGAAAGTCTTACTGACACTCTGATCTCATTACCAAAGGTTCTGCATGTTAAATTGTTGGTGGTTTTGTTCCTTGACTTTTTATGCTGTTGCATAGTCTGATACAAGACTTGGCTTTTATTAGTAGTAAATAATCTTTACAAAAGGCTGAGAGAAAGTAATTCCCTCATACACACTTAGAGTCCTGTCTGTAAGCCTCTGTGTATTGACCCACTGAATGAATAAGAAATGATACATAAAAAGTTCTTTCCTACAATGGATATTAACATGTAAAATTTCTAAGCCAGAATTTGTGTTCTTCTGACCAAAATAAAAAAAAGAACAGTGGTTTTGAACATCGAAAGCCATTTATATGTCAATACCAATGTGTGGGGTAAAGACCAATGCCTGACCCCATTTACCAAACCATGCCTCCCACCCCATCACAAAAATCCACTGCTCGAACTTCAGAGCTTGGACTTTTCACATTTGAGTTCTTCTTTCAAGATATTAAGGCAAATTCTCAAAGAAATACTTTCTTTATTCCATGTCTCATAATGGAGGCAGTGGGGTTCAAACACCTTACAGCAGTTGCATTACATTCAGCACTGTGGAGGAGGAGGTGATGGAATGAGCTACATGAAGGAAATTCCATGTTTGTGGAAGAGGCGTGAGCTCTTCCAGGGCTCTATGGGATCTGCCTGCATTCCTCTGCACATTTAAGTTTGCTCCTGTGCTATGAACATCCAGGAGGAAGACAGACAGTCATTGTGCTTGCAAAGCCTCCTCAGGGTGCTCCTGCTGCAGCTGTCAGATGGGGGAGACTTAATTGATGGAATTCTATTTATACCCAGGGATAAACTTAGAAAACCAAGCTCTGCTGTCAAAACTCCCATATTCAGTGGGTCCCCTTCTTGAAGTCTTTACCATTGCAGAGACAGCATCCACAATTCACATGTTATGTTTGCCTTTGAAGTTACCAACAACTTGGACTATACTTAGATGTGACAGATTGGATTGCAGCTTATGATGTCACATAATCTAGGTTCAAATCAAATTCTATTCAGAAACCAGATCTTAAGTTTATCAACAACTTCATCAACAAAATGAAGTTAGTAGTCTCTACCGTTCAATGTTAACATGGAGTGATTAGGTTACATCATATAAAACTCTCTACATGATGCTTCCATGCATGGCTAACCTTCCTTGTATATTATTGCCATTTTTAATTTTATTATTAGTTTACCTCCTGTTCAAAGAAAAAAGCAGAATATAATACCAGAGAGTTTTCTCTGAAAGCCTGAATGTCATGTTTACAAGACCAAGATGCATGAAACTATATGGTCATTTAATGATGTGACCATGTGTAGAGTGGAACTTTGCTAGGCATCTGTTTCTTTGTGTGTAAAATGGAATATATATGTGGTACATTGTTTTCACTCACACAGAGTCTTTTAGCACTAGAAGTGATCATCAATATTACCATCTGATGAATCCTCACAAAATACACCTACAAAAAATAACCGAAATAGTATTATATTCTTAATGTCCTCAAAGCACTTAAAGGATTACTATAAGAGTACTTATATAACTTATATAACATTTACATGCCAGTACAAATTATCTCATAAATGACTTTATAAAGGAGGACCTGTGTATAGAATTTCCAGAATAATATTCGAGTGAAAATCATTACATTGTGTGAAGAGAATTTCATCATGTCAAAACCATGACAGATATTGCATGAGAGGGTGAGATTCTTCATGTAGCAGTGATACTCAGGATTACCACCCTTGAAAAGCAGGCTAATGAGGTGGACCCTGAAAGCACAATTAGTAAGTTGAGAGTGATGCCCCTAATACTCAATGATTTTTGTGTTTCCTGATCTTCTGAATGGAAATCTGGGTTTATATTATATCAGCTCCTTTCAAAAAATAAATTTTTTTTCTTGAATCTTGATGTTATAAAGGAAGAATCACTTGAATCTTGTGGGTTGGAAATGTAACTCCATAAAACAGAAAAGAAAACATAATTAAGAGAAAGAGACAGAGGAGAAAGGGGGAGGAAATGCTATAATGGTTGAACCTTGGGTCAAATCACAATTTTTCCCCTCTGTGACCTTGCATAGGTTATTTATCTCCTGTGAGCCTCAAGGTTCCCAAGAGAAGGTTAACATATAAAATAAACAAACAAACAAAAAACATTGTGTTTATTAGTTTTTAAAGTGAATGAAATCTTGAAAGTTTCTAGTGTAGAGATTGGAGAACAGTGAATGTTCAGTAATTTGTAGTGACTATTTTCTGAATGTTGAGGGAGAAGCTTGTGTATCATATACTATGTTGATCCTAGAACACAGTCATGTGCTTTTAGCTCTCCAAAACGGCAGAAGGAACAATGATTTTAATATTCATCCACTTTGCTTGTATTCAATGTAAATAATGGGACTGATTTTGTTAGCAGTACAGCTATTCCAGCTGCTATTTTTTTCTAAGTGAGATTATTTAGTAAATATTCTTTGGAGAAGAATTCACTCATGATTTCAACACTGATGCTGCAGCTCTGTCATTCTTGATAGCGTTATATGCTGGAAAGGGTCCATGATTTTGAATCAGATATCTTGTTTGAATACTAACTGAACCATTTACACGCTTCTGTTTCAGGAGTAAAGCATTTAACCTTTGAGAATATGTAAATAGAAATAAAAACAGCACTGTACCAAAGAATGAATAAGAAGACAGTCATGCATACATTTTTAAGGGTGTACAGCACTGTGAACATGGATGTTGGTTATGGCTGTTGACCCAAGACCACAAGAAATTAATATGTTGCCTCTTGGGTACTTCCGTGTACCTGAAATATGAGAAGAACATCTCTGTGTCATTCCATCCCCCACCTGTTCTTTTTTAAACCAGCTCTAACTTTGATAACTGGATTATCCAGATGTCTTAATTTTTGACTGAATTAAAAATTTTGTCACTTTTTACTCTTTCAAAGTTTTTTGAGAGTAAGAAAAAATACATTTTGATAACCAACTTTAGTGGATAGATCTATTCATCATGAAAGAGGACTGTGAGTTTTGTCTCCAAAGATTTTCTAACAACACACAGGTGCTGGAGGAGATAGACTTTGTACACACTACCTCTTCACCCTCCTATGAGTTACAGCATGCCCTCATTTAGGAGGGTCAGAGACAAGGAGGAAAAGGCATGCCTTTCTTACTGCTCTCCCTCTGTCTAGTATCATTATTTCCTGTCTTCTTACCTCTGACACCTACTCTTCCTAGATCAGATCTGCCAAACAACAGATAACACAAAGGAGCTTAGGGGAGTGCAAATGACAACTTGTGGGCTAAATGAACACAGAAATACCAATCACACAGAGAACAGTCTCAGAAAATGCAAATGATTATGGAAGAGAGGAACAAAGCATACAGGAAGAAGAATGGAGTGCTTGGTGTTTTCTTTTTTTGGCGGGGGTGGAGGTGGGGGACAGGTAACAGAAGGAGTGTATGCCTGTTTGTCAGGGAAGAAGGAGAATCACTACTGTGAGAGGGGTAATGTAACTCCAAACTAATGAAGAAAAAGCTTTAAATATCAAAACCTTGATCATGTAAAAAAAAAAGGCAGAATCCACAAATAAGAACAAGTAGAAGACAAAGGCATTGATACTGACTCTTTTAGTCATTATATTAAACATGAATGGACTAAATGTTCTATAAATGACAGAGATTGTTGGGTGATATCTAAAAATAGGTTAATATATCAAGGAATGAAAAATAACTACAGTAAATACAGAAAGTTTCATAAAAAGAAAAGAGATCAGAGTTGCATGGGAAATGAGGTGAAATGCAATTTCTTAATAACTCATTCCACTCAGATATTGTCTATTGGAAAACATATAACCTCTGGCTTGCATAAAAGTGTTCTGAACTATATGCTTCAAAATTTGCATGATGCATTTACAGTATTTTTGTTTTGTTTGTTTCAAGACAGGGTTTCTCTGTAGCTTTGGTGTCTGTCCTGGAACTAACTCTTGTAGACTAGAACAAGCTGACCTTGAACTCGCAGAGATCCCCCTGCCTCTGTCTCCCTAGCACTGGTATTAAAGGCATGCGCCACAACTACACGGTGCATTTACAGTTTTATTAATCACATGGAGTGACTTCCATGTTGTGGCTAGCAGGTTTAATTTTCTACTCCTCAATGCACCTTTTGAGTGATTTAGGCCACTATAGTCTTTATTATCTAGTCTTCTGCCTGACTGCAGGTGGGGAAAGAGGAAAGTACTATTTTGTTTGAGTTAATATTTTTTCTTTTTTAATTTTTTAAATAATCTTTTCTCATTTTGCATACCAATCTCAGTTCCTCCTCCCTCTCTCCCCACCTACCACATACTACACAACCATCCACTCCTCAGAGAGGCTAAGGTTTCCTATGGGGAGTCAACAAATTCTGGTAAATCACTTTGAAGTAGAACCAAGCCCCCCACCTAATATATAGACTGAGCAAGGTATGGACTCCAAAAAGACAGTTCAAGCACTAGGGATAAATGCTAATCTCACTGCTAGTAGCCTCACAGACTTCCCCAGCCACACAACTGTCACCCACATACAGAGGCCCTAGTTTGGGCTTAAGTAGGTTTCCCTGCTTTCAGTCTGGAGTCAGTGAGCTCCCACTAACTCAGGTCAGCTGTTTCTGTGGGTATATCCATCATGGTCTTGACCTCTTTGCTCATATTCTCACTCTTCCCTCCTAGACTCCGGAGGTCATCCCAGTGCTAGCTGTGGATCTCTGCATCTGCTTCTATCAGTTGCTGAACGAGGTTTCTATGATGACAATTAAGGTAGTCATCAATCTGATTACAGGGAAGGTCAGTTCAGGCACCCTCTCTGCTATTGCTTAGGATCTTAGCTGGGATCATCCTTGTGGATTCCTGAGAATTTGCCTAGTGTCAGGTTTCTCACTAGCACCATAATGGATCCCTCAGTCAAAATATCTCTTTCCTTGCTCTGCTCCTCTGTTTTTCTCCATCTCAGCCATCCCATTACCTCAAGTTCTCATCCCCTTCCCTTTTACCCACTCCCCATCCCCTTCCACCATTTCCCTCCCCTGCCCTACATGCTCCCAATTTTCTCAGGAGTTCTTACCTATTTCCCCTCCCCAGGGGGTTCCATGTATGTTTCTCTTAGGGTTCTCCTTGTTACCTATTTCAGTGGTAATGGACTACAAACTGATTATCCTTTGCTTTACATCTAATATCCACTGATGAGTAAGTACATACTGTACTTGTCTTTCTGGGTCTGGGCCACCTCATTCAGAATGTTTTTTTCCTAGTTCCATCCATTTGTCTGAACATCTTTGCAATTGTCAAGAGGAAGGAGATGAAGATGAATCTTTGCCTTATAAGTTAAATCATGGAAGTCAGAGAAATAGTAATAAATACCAGAGTATCAGGGGAAGCCTGCTTAAGAGTATGAGCCACAGATACAAACCCAGAGGGCATCTAATCTCAAACTCTGTGTTCTTCCCCAAAGAAATGTACCAAGAACCCCTGATTAGAAATAGAAATAGAGCTTATTACAGAGGGAAAAGTACCTCCCAGAAAAGAAGTAAGGTAGTGAGCTGAGGAGAGAGCCTAAGAGCATCTAGCTACATAATGAATTGTCCTTTATAAAAAATTATCTGTATTTCAGGACTTTTTTCCTACACATACTGGGTCAGTTAGATGAAGCAAAGGTTAGGAAAAGCTTCTAGTATTTCTCTGAAAACTAGCTCCTTCCATGTATTGGTCTTGATGTTTCAGTTCAGCCCCTCTTTTGCCAAACCAGTAGTACTTGAAAATATCCTAAATTATATTAAGACACTGAAAGAGATTTGATTGAAAGGGTATTATGTAAAGAGTAATTAAAATTCTAGTCAAATGCTACTTTTTTCTATCATCTTTAACTTTAGGACTATAATTTTATAATTTTCTTTTGCATTTAATAAGAAAACTTTTTTGGTAACTGTGTGCTAAATTGCTAAGTTGCCATATGAATATCAGAAGCATGGACTTTAGGCGTTCTCTAACCGCTTCAAGCTGCTATAGAATTCTGCTGGAAATGTAGGCATTTGGGTCCCAGCCTCACTGAGTTGTAGTCTCAGTGTGACATGATCCTAGGCTAATTTATTTGCACATTAAAATTTGACAAACTCTTCTCTGGGAGATTTTCATTTCCAGAGATTTTTATTTTGACTGACATATTAATTCTGTAATTAAAATAATAAGGGCTTTATCAGAGTTAAAATTAAAGGCTCAGAATGATATTTATTATATATACCCTCTTTGATTTATTATAGAATTTTTTGATCATGGACTAAATGTGGAAGTTCAAGTTCCTCAGACCCAAAGGAATATGTTTGAATATTTTGACTTAGGTAGTTTTTTCTAAAATAAGGTATAATGAATGCTAAAAGAAAAGTAAAAAATAATTTTTTGATTAAATATACCATCTAGCTCCTATCTCCCATAGATAATATCTTGCCAGCTGTTGGGGGAAGCTGCTCATTTGTTTTCTGTCTGCCCAGACTTGAAATAATCACACTGAAACTATATTAATTGCAATACTGTTTGGCCAATAGATTAAGTGTATGTCTAGCTAGCTCTTACATCTTAAACTAACCTATTTCTATTATTTTATATTTTATAATGAGGTTCATGGCCTACCAGCAAGGTTCCAGCTGGCGGCTTAAATCTTTCTCCTCTGGCAGCTACATGGCATCTCACTGATTCTGCCTACTTTCTCCCAGCATTCAGTTTAGTTTTCCCACCTAGGTCTATTCAGCCCTATCACATGCCAAAGCAGTTTCTTTATTTATTGACCAATAAAAGTACATCACACAGGACTTCCCATACCAGCCATTCATAGATTACTCAGCCTACACTACTCATCCACCTAGATAATGGGGCTGACCAGGTATGGTGTCCCTGATGTTGAAATTTTTGCCCACAATTTGTTGATTTCCTATCTCATACAGTTGATGAACAAGCATTCTTAGATCATGAGCCTCAGTCCCACATTCTCACTCAAACCAAGTATTTTCAAATTCCAATTCTCAGTGCAAAACAGAAGCATGCAAATTCAAGAAAATATACCTCCTACTCCTAAAAGTACTAATCCCATAGCAATTAACCCTAATGAGACTGACCTCAATTAGCTTCAAGGCAACTAGTCCAAAAAATGTTTATAACTTAATTTGAACTACTCAATGAAAACAACAAGATAAATAAAATAGGGATATCAAGGCAGGATATGAAAATAGATTTCAATGAAGAGATAGAATCACAGAAGAAACACCAAATTCAAACTATACTAGAAGTGAAATTTTCAATAAACTAAATAAAAATTTTTAAAAGAACAACCTCACTAATAGGAAAAATCATGTGGTCAATAGAGTATGAAGCCAAATAGTGGAATTGTAATACTCAGTAAGAGTTACTAATTTATATAAATCCATGAACAGAACATAGGAGAGTGTAGGGACACTATATAAAGACCCAAGTTTCTGATTGTTAGTGTAGAAGAAGGAGAATACATACCAAAAACAGAGAATGTATTTTCAGTAAAAATCATAGGAGAAAAGTTTCCATTCCCAAGGAAAGAGATGGCTATCTAGGTACAGCGGTCCTACAGAATTCTAAATAAGCAGGAATAGAAAAGAATCTCTCCAAGGCAAATCATATTTAAGATATTAAAAACACAGAATAAATAAAGGGCACTAAAAGCTAAAAGAGAGAAAGATCAGTTACAAATGCAAAACTATCAGACCACCTTATTATCCAACAGAAAAATTTAAGGTCAGAAGCACCTGGAAAAGTGTATTTCAAGTTCTGCAAAACCGTAACTGCCAACTCACACTATTATAGCCAATAGATTTTTTATTAAAATTGAAGGAGAAAGGAAACCTTCCATGATGAAAACAGACTAAAAGAGTTTATGACCTTTAAGTCAGCTCTATAAGGAATACTGGAAAGAATAACTTTTGTCTGAAAGAATATAAATACTCCTCAAATTATTTGCTAAAAGAAAAAAGAAAAGAAACACATAAATTATTTTTAAGAAACCATTAATACTCTGATATCAAAGCCATTTAAAAACAAAGAAAGGACAAGCTCCTTAATGAACATAGATGTGAAATTTTTAAATGCCATGTTTGCAAACTGAATTCAAGAACATATCAAAAAGATCATCACATACAATCTATTCGGATTCATGCCAGAGATTCAGGATGATTCAACATATGTAAACCAATAAAGATTGCAAACCACTGCATAAATAAACTCAAGGATAGAAACTACCTTAGCATCTCATTAGATGCATAAAAGGCTTTTCTCAAAATCCAACACCTATACATAATAAAAATCCTGAAAAAATAGAACCTCACAGGATATATCTCAACACAAAAAGGCAATATATAAAAAGCATGCAGCCAACGTCATCATAAAGTGAGAAAACTCAAAGCATTTCCACTAAAGTCAGAAACAAGATAAGGATATCTACTCACCTCACGCCTGTTCAGCGTAGTACTAGCTAAAGTAAAGAGACAACTGAAGGAGATAAAGTGGCACAAATAGGAAAATAAGACAAAGTATCTGCATGTGCAGATGATATGATTCTAGACATAAAAGACCCTTAGGACTCCATCAGAAAACTCCTATAGCTTAAAAACACATTAAACAAAGGAGTAGGATACAAAACCAATGCACAAAAATCAGTACCTTCCTATATTCCAACTATTAACCCAGAGAAAGAAATCAGGGAACTAACATCAATCAAAACATCTAAAAAATAAAATGTATTATAAAAAAACCAATCTAACCAAGAAAGTGAATTATTTGTATAATGGCAGATCTAAGACACTGAAGAAAGAAATTGAAGAAAACACCAGAAAATGGAAAGACTGCCCATGCTCATGAACTGGCAGGATTAACACTGTAAAAATAATCACTTTATCAAAAGCAATCTACACAATGAATACAATGCCCATCAAAAGTCCAACTCAATTCATCACAGAAATTGAAAGTATAGTCTCAAAATTCATATGAAAGCACAGAAGTCACAATATATACAAGATAATTTTGAACAATAAAAACATGCTGGACGTATCAATATATTTCATTACAAGTTACACCAGAGAACTATAGTAATAAAAGCAATATTGTATTACCATGAAAATGGACATATTGACCCATTAAATAAAACTGAAAACCAAGATATAAGTCCACAATCCTACATCCAGGTGAGTTTTGAAAAAGAGACAAAAAAATGCACATTGGAGTAAAGAGATCATCTTCAACAAATGGTACTGGTTCAATGGGATAACCACATGTAGAATAACAAAGCAAGATCTTTACCTCCTCCTTGCACAAAACTCAATGAAAAATGGATCAATAATGCCCTTGACTTGTAATGTTGATGATAAAAGCAACTTCATGCTAACTGTACCAGGTTTAACTCAAACTAATGCCAATGATATCAGTCACATTTCTGGTGACTGATGACGTCAGCATCTGGTCATTAAATTCCACACTACTCCAATGATTTTATTTATTTATAATATGCTAGAAAATTATGCAAGGAGATTGCCCAGGCTCACTCCAGAGCAGTCGATCATTAGACTGTAAAATGATTACTGCTAGGATTATGACCTCTAGTAGGAATTTTCATATACCTCCAGGCAAGTTCTAACATTCTGTGAAAGACTAACAGGTTGGGGAAACAGAGCTGTCTTTCCTATTAAAAATCAGGACAATTATGAAGTTTTAACAAATAATACATTCATTATTATTTTTATGCAGGAAGACAAATTGGTGAAAACAGACTTTAGAAACAGCTCTGTGCTTCGACTAAAAATTATTTTCTTATAAACAGTGAGAAATATAAATTACGAAAGAAATTGGATAATGTAAAATGTAAGAACTAAAAAAGACACTAGAATTAGAATGAGTAAATAGTTCTCTGTTTGGAAGCAGTAGATTTGATGACTTAAACCTGAACTGCATCTTTTTCATTAGCAGATATTAATAAAAAACCTACTAACCTACTAGTGAAGCTTAAATAAGGGTAAGAAGAACACTTTCAACTACTGATACTAAAATATGCATATTTTTCTTGAACTCTGAGTTCTCTCAAGGATCCGGTCTTTGAAAGCTGTTTGGGACTGCATCTTGCTATCTGCATGCTAAGATAATCCCACCTTGTACTATTTGCCCTAATGAACACATTCTGCAATTATATCTGTCTAGATAGGTTGAAGGCAGAGAAGTGTCTTCAAACATGTTACCTCTATTAAAACTTTCGCTGGGTAGGAAAATGAAAGATTTCACAGAACTGCTCTTCTACTCTGAGACTATGAAAACGCCATGTCAATTATTAGGTGCACCTGGAAAACCTAGCCTTCCTGGTAAGAAAGACTGAATTTAGCTCCAGGTTTTCGCTCTTCTACTATCTGTCCTTTATCTTTGAGTAAGTGGTTCCTGATTTGAATGGTTAAGATCTTTCACAGACAACACAACAAACAGAAAACTTAAGTTTAATAGTCACATTTATGTTGGAGCAATCTGAATTTTTTTTCTATCAATTTAGCCAGATCATATAACATGGCTCCCTATTATTCCAAAATATGGGACACAGTGTAGTTTTCTAATCTTGTGTTTTCTCCTAACCAGTGGTTAGCTACTATGACTATTGGAAATCAAAATGGTGGTTTTGTCTTTTAAATACTACAGATTGAAGTAGGTATTTCTTATGTTGAGATGAAGAGGGCCAACAGAATATTGTGGAATGTCTCCAAGTCTTTGAATCTTCTTCATTCTCAGAAAGAAAAGGAGGCACCACAGTGTCATGACACAATGTCCTGTAGCTGAATGTAATATGTGATGGTGGTCATCTGCTCACAGGACTATGAGTTGACTTTAGAAATTACTTAACATGAATGATATTTCAAGCTATCAAGTAGGTAGAAGCAGATTGCTGTAACACAGCAGGATCAATTACATAGAAATGATTTAATACTGTCTTTGGTGTGAGTGAGGCTGTAAGAGTGTTTACGACTGAGTTCTATACAAAAATGGGGAGGGGACTCAGGTAATATACACCTTAAGTAAAAGCATAATTTCTCCTCTGTCTTTTTTCTGTTGTTTTTGTTTTCTTTTCTACTTTGTCCTCTGAATTTTCTACAGATAGGTTTGCATTGCCTAGAAGTCAGAAGCAAAAAAAATTATAATTTTTCAGTGTTTTAATATAAGGTATAGATAATAATGAGGCTATAGATAACATTTTCCTCTGTATTAGCTATTCTGCTCTTGCTTGCTTTCTCTGTAGGTAGAAGTGTTTGAATTCAGCGTGTCTGTTTGTAGCTGCACAGTCTGGATTACTGCTCTCCTATAATCAGCTCTATTTCAGATAGATCAAGGTCACACAAGCCTTCAAGCCTTAGGATAAATCATTTCTATCAACTACTCAACATCAATAGAGTTTCTTATAAGCACAGTGATTTAAACCAGGAGTGCACTGTGCCCTGCTGCATTCTGAATACTAATACACTCCGTGTCTTAGCTACTTTTCTATTGCGGTAAGGACACCATGAACATGGCAACTTACAGAAGAAAGTTTATTTGGGGCTTCCAGTTTCAGAGGGTTAATGTCCTTGTCATCATGTCAGGGAGCATGGCAGCAGGTTTGCAGGCAGGTATGGCACGGGAGCCCTATTTGAGAGCTTGCAACTTGAGGCAGAGAATGCACACTGGAGATGACTCGAGTCTTTTCAGACCTCCAAGCCCAGTGACTCACCTCCTCTAATCCTTCCCAAATAGTTCTACCGACTGGGGAGTAAGCATTCAAATATGAAAGTCTATGGGGCCAGCCTCGTCCAAATCACGAGACTTGGCTTTTCCTAGCACTAGACCTAATGAGAGGGGTTTTTAACTGAAATGGAAATGAGTAGATTTCTGCAACTTTCTTTCTTTCCTTTTTGCTGATTCACACTGGGATCAACCAAATGACCATAGCTTTCAGTGACTGCATGAAGTCTGATAACTCTGTGACTTAAAAACATCATGTCGGGGATAGGTATAAGAGCTTTCAGAGTTAAGGAGAATCCCAACTACTATACTACTTTTCTCCATTTAATCTTATGGGTGAAGAAGCCAAATTGAATGTAAGGGTTATTGTGACAATTAGGGGTTCTAATATGCAGATCATTTTTATCAATTTTGTTTTTTTCTTAAATATTAGTGTATTTTCTCAGCTTTCTCTTGCACATAGGTTCACAGTACTGATAGTCGAGTGTAAGTTTGCCATTTGGTTGTCATGTTATTTAGTAAGCTAAAAATAAGAGAGGGCGTGAGAAGTATGAATTGATATCATATTGTTGCCAAAAAAACAACTGCTTGCCACATCAATTGGTGTTAAACACGGCATCTGGTTCGATATAATTAGGTTTTCAAGTGAGCTGATGAGAAAGCAAGCTCCATGCACTTATCCAAATGGAGAAGCAAAAAGAATTGTCCTTTGATTGACACAAATATATGCAACAGGCTTGAAAATTTGACAATCAGGTCTGGAAAGATTTCCATGCTTTGGACATCAAACACGATGGCTGATCTCCCTTAGGAAGACAGAGTGGAGCTAGAATCCTCTCCCATCACACAGTCCATGTGACATAGCTTGCTTATAGTAGGAGAGTGTGTCCTGACAATTTGAACCGGATATAACACAGACTCAAAATGGCCAGCTTCCAACAGAAATACACCCAAAATGTCAGTAGACCCAGCAGGACTGTGAACACCACTGTATCCTTAGGCTTCAGTTGTACAAGAGCATGGAGGGTATTTCTAGGGTTTGGAATGGGCAGACTAGGTGGAAAGGAAATAGGCAGCCTAGTCTCTGTCTCTTCCTTTTGCTAGTCTCTAAGCACCAAGTTTCCAACTCTAGAACAACCAATACAGAAATCACAGATGACCTGATGGCGCAGTTATGAGTTAAACAGTTTTTTCTCTATTAAGATAATTAGAGTTGATCAGTTTCTGACTTTTGCTTAGAAAACTTGGTCTCCTTTTCCAGTTGCATTTAGAAGGCCTCTGCTAATTTAGATCCAGCTGGGCCATCACAGCCACCAAGCAGCTTGTCCCCATGAGAGAGCAGCACAGAAGGAAACTGCCAGTGGGGACCCCTTGAAGGTATGCAAATCTGTGAACGCTTTTCTCTAAGAGTGGTTTTCCTTGGCTGTAGAAAGAATTGCAATTTTTTGTCTCCTTTTGTGGAGTCAGGCAAGTGTGGAGCCATTTACCTTGAAGTTTCTGTCTCAGCTTTATTGGGTTTAGTAACAGTAACACAGACTTGAGTTAAACAAATCTGACTCAAATTCTTGATCTAGCGATGAGTTCTTTAAACTAGGTGGCTTTGGGGGAGAGCTTCTACAGTTTTACTAGCCCTGTGTTTTCTCAAGCAATGCACTATAGAAGATAAATGAACAAAAAACACACCCAAAGACTTGTCGTGTTAGCAACCCAAGCAGATGTTATCGATTTTCTTCTTTCAAACAGGATTAGGAGATTGAAATAATAAGTGAATAATCTTAGAAGTTCAATAATTTGAACTCCAAGAAACCTAATTAAAATAAAAATAGGGGACTGTAGTATCTATGTTTTCCAAGCAAAGAAAAAGGTCTTCATGGAGATGAAATAACTAAGAAAGGCCATATCCCTGGTGCACTGAGAGGAATAAAACCCCAGTTTTAGACTATTTTAAATGGTCAGGGTACCTGTGGGATGACTTAATTGGTAAAACAGTTGGTGTACAACCCTGGAAGCCTGAGTTCCATTTTCACATGAAGATGAAAGGTGAGAATTGTCTCCACAAAGTTGTCTTCTGAATTCCACACGTGCATTGTGGTGT
>LOEQ01014457.1:5861-17955 GCA_001685075.1 Bramus lutescens | reverse complement strand
GTTCCAGGACAGGCTCCAAAAGCTACAGAGAAACCCTGTCTTGAAAAAAACAAACAAACAAAAAAAAAAAAACAGTGAGAGAGAGAGAGAACAATAACCAGAGTCACAAAGAGAATTTTACAAGAATAGCATACATTTAAAACTGTATTTAGAGATGGCTCAGTGGCTGAGAGCAATGGCTGCTCTTGCAGAGGACCTGTGTTTAATTCCCAGTACCTCCATGGCAGCTCACAACCGTCTGTAACTCGAGGTCTAGGGGATCCAACCCCCTTTTCTGACTCCTCAGGCACAAGGCATGCATGTGCTGCCTTGCACACATGCAGTAAAACACCTATACTCAAATAAATAACTCTTAAACGGAACAAAAGCCTATATCAGCTTTGACCTGATTTAATGTTTCCTTACAATTCTTTTAAAAAGAGATTTATGTTATTCTTATTTGTGTGTTTGTGTGTATGTGTGGAGGAGTGTCCATTGAGCCAGGAGAGGACATCTGACTCCTGGAGCTGCAACTGGATCATGAGGCAAGCAGGTCCTGGGAGCACAACTCAGACCCTCTGGGAGCAGCAAACACACACACACACACACACACACACGTGCTCTCTCTCTCTCGCTCTCTCTCTCTCCTTCTCCCCCCCTCTCTCAACAGGGTTTCTCTGTGTAGCTCTGGCCATCCTGGAACTCACTCTGTAGACCAGGTTGCCCTCAAACTCACAGAGATCCACCTGCCTCTGCCTCCCAAGTGCTGGGGTCAAAAGTACAGCAAACACTCTAAACCACCTCCTTGACTGTGGTTCTTCTTTTACAGTGTTATCTTTGCCTCCCTAGGTTATATGTTTTGTGTGTCTTTCAAGAGCGAGGGTCTAGAATCACTGGTGGAATTGTGGAGTCAAGCCGCAGAGACACCTACCAGGAACAGCTCCATGGGGAACTTGATGGGGTAGCGGTTGAAGGAAATGCGTATGTACTTGTTGATTCTCAGAGCCACTACAGAGATGAGGAAGAGCAGGATGCTGGTGGAGTTGGCTTTGGGGAGAGCGATGCAGTAGTTAATTATGTTCTGAAAGAAGAAAACATTGCAGAGGCTTCCTTAGGGATATCGCCTGGGCTCTACAGGAACACTAGGGGCAGGTATGAGGGCGGTGTGGTTTGGGTAGTTTCTCTCTATGCTGGGGACTGAACCCAGGACCTCGCTCATGTTGGGCAAGTGCTCTTCCACTGCACTGTGTCTCCAGCCCTCTATTTTGTTCTTTTGAGACAAGGTCTAATTAAATGGTCCATGCTGGCCCTCTCATCTTGTAGCACAAGCAGGTTTTGAACCCGAGATCCTCCTGACTCACCCTCCCAAGTGAGATTACAAGACTGAGCCACCAGCCTTATTTAGCTTAAAATGTTTTTTTTAATATTGTTTTTAAATTGAAGAGTAGATACTTTAAAAGGCAATAATGCTAAATAAGGAGAGAATATACTTATGTTTATTATACTTATGTCTCATTGTAAGGGAAAGGACCTAAGAATCTATTTAGGGGGTTGGAGATTCCTGGCTGGCCCGGAACTTGTTATATAAAAAATGTTTGTCTCAAAATTACAGAGATTCGCCTGCCTCTGCCTCCAGAGTATAAGAGTTCTACCTGTCCACTGTTATTTTTAAGGCCATGAATGCTATTTAGTTGAATTTTCATTTCATTTTTGCATTCAGGGGCTATTTACACACTTTGCGTATTTAGGATACAAGTCTGCTATGTGGCATGTGATAGGGAGAATCATGAAATGATGTGGGATTCCCCTCTGTATGCTATGAATATGTTTTATTACCATTGGTTAATAAATAAGCTGCTTCAGCCTATGGTAGGGCAGAATAAAGCCATGCGGGAAATCCAAACAAAGATAGAGAGAGTAGGCAGAGTCAAGGAGAGGCCATGTAGCTGCCAACGGAGAAAGACGCCACTAGAACCTTGCTAGTAGGCCACAGCCTCATGGTGATTAATAGAAACAGATTAATTGAAGATGTTAAAGCTACCTAGGAATACGTCTAAGCCATTGGCCAAACAGTATTATAAGTAATATAGCTTCTGTGTGATTATTTGGGTCTGGGTGACAGGAAATGAACTAACAGTCTCTGTCTACAACTAAATAGTAACTTCCTGTCTACAGCTAAATAGTAACTTCCTGACAAAATTTAAATTTTTTACGTTTAGTTATTATATGAGTGTGAAAGTGTGTGTGTACACAACTTTTGATAGTTCACTCTCTCTTTCTAGCAGGTGGACTGCAGGGATGCAGCTTAAGTCTACATACTTGCTGCCAGTCAACTTTACCAGCTGAATCATGTCACTGACCCCATGGTCAATCTTTTTTTTGGGTGGGGGCAGGGCTTCTTTGTGTAGCTTTGGCTGTCCTGGAACTCACGCTGTAGACCAGGCTAGCTTCCAGAGATCCACCTGCCTCTGCCTCCCAAGTGCTGGAGTTAAGGGGGTGCTCCATGGACAAATTTTAATGCAAACCATCTAGCTTAAAAGCTGAACTGAAGTGAGCAGTTGCTCCAGTCAGCTTCTGTAATGGACCAAGACCCTAAATCTGCAGGAGACAGAGTTACTTCTGGGCCCTTCTTACCCTCTTGGTACAGGCAGGAATCTGTCTACTCAGGCCCAGTTTTCTTTCTAGGCCAGAGGAGGGGTGTGTGAACTCTGGGAGAGATTTGAGGTTACTCACATAGAAGAAGGAGATGGGACCAGCGTGGAAACTGACCATGATCCCAAAGATGCATGTCATCTGGGCCAGTATGATATATAGGGTCACAGCAGCGAGGTAAGCACTGATTGCGGCCTCCGGAAGGTATGTGGCCACGAAGCCCATCCCCATCATACCCATTGACAGCTGGGAAGAAAAGAAAAAGATCAAAGAGTCTTGGGTCATTGTGCTGGCTAGTTTTGTGTCAACTTGACACAGGCTGGAGTCATCTGAGAGGAAGGAACCTCAAATGGGACTACGACCCCATAGGATCTGGTTGCAAGCCTGTAGGGCATTTTCTTTCTTTCCTTTTTCTATTTTAAAAAGATTTGCTTTATTTATTATATATACATGTTTGCCTGCAGGCCTGAAGAGAACATCAGATCTCATTATAGATGGTTGTAAGCCACCATGTGGTTGCTGGGAATTGAACTCAGGACCTCTTGAAGAGCCATCTCCCCAGTCCCTAGGGCATTTTCTTAATTACTGATTGATGGGGCAGGGCCCAGCCCATTGTGGGCGGTGTCATCCCTGGGCTGGTGGTCCTCGGTTCTGTAAGAAAGCAGGCTGAGCAAGCCATGAGGAGCAAGCCAGTAAACAGCAGCCCTCCATGGCCTCTGCATCAGCTCCAGCTGCCAAGTTCCTACCCTGCTTGAATTTCTGCCTTCATATCACTTCAGCAATGAACTGTTATATGGAGCAATGATGGAAATAAACCCTTTCTTCCCCAGGTTGCTTCTGTCACAGTGTTTCAGTAATAGTAACCCTAATTAAGACAGCCATCAAGTCAGCAACAACATCAGCTGGACTCCCCAGGGGCCCACCACCTCTGCTCAAAACAGATTCCCAACCAAAAGCTCAGGGGCACCTTGGAGGACTCCTTAGGCTCTCCTTCCCCAGTGAACTGGGGTCCTTGAGTGTTGACTCAGAGGCTCCCTGCAAGCACCAGCCCACATTCTTCTTTTCCTTCTGAAACACTGGCAGCTGTTTGGCTGTTTCCCTAGAACCTCTGCCCTCTAGGTGGACATGGAGGAAGCAGCAGCGGAGACTGACAGTCACAAGACCCATCTTTTCCAAAGGCCTTGGGTCGGAGCCCCTCTCAACTCTGAGGAGCGCCACTTTCCGCAAAGACGAGGAACTGAGAGGGAGAAGGTAAGGTGGTGGCACACACCTGAAGAAGCTTCAGCACTCCAGAGGTGGAGGCAGGAGGATGGGGATTTCAAGGTCATCTTTGACTATAAAGTCAGTTTTAGAACCCTGGGCTATGTGAGTCCCTATCCCAAAACAAACAAGCAAGCAAACAAACCCAAGCACCAGATCAAACTTCCCAGCCTTGTGACTCCTGGGTATTAAGAATGATTCAATGGGGCTGCCGGGGTGGCACACACCTTTAATCCCAGCACTCTAGAGACACAGGCAGGCAGAGCTCTGTGAGTTTGAGGCCAGCTGATCTAAATACAGAGTTCTAGGACAGAAACCTTATCTCAAAAAACCACCACCAACAACAAAAAGAACGATTCAATAGAACTTTCTTAAATATTTGCCACACCACTGGGTCATCTCTCCAGCCTAAGTCTCCCTTTCTTGTACTTAAAAATTTTGTGCACTCTTAGTCCTCAGAGAGGGGACAAATCACTGCGACTCTGGCCACCTGAGTGGCCTTTCACAGCTGCTGTGTGAAGTTTCCACTGTGACTAAACGCCCAGCAAGATGGGCTAACGTCCATCATGGCCACAGGTGGCAGGGCTGTACAAATGAGCTCCGCTCCCCCCACTCACGTCCTGCACAATAGGAAGCAAAGAACAGACAAGATGTAGGACTGAACAAAACCTCCAGACCTGCCTAGGAGCCAATTCCTCCGTGGGCCTCTGTCTTCTAAAGGTTCTGGAGCCTTCCCAAATAGTGTCACCAGCTGGGGACCAAGTGTCCACTCACAGGAGTAGAACATTTCACATTCCAACCACAACGTACCTGTTCTTTAGTTCTTTACAAATTCAGAGATTCAGTTCCTACCTGAATAACTCCCGTCAGGAAAGTTGTGGTTGCCACCACACTCAAGGATCTGTTATAGCTTTCGTAGAAGGTCGGGAGAGAAAAGTCATCCTTGACGAAAGTTCCCATGATCAGGTGGCCGTTGTTGAACGGTCTCTCCTTCAGAACGCTGATCATCAGAGCGCTCACGAGGAAGAAGGGGCCTGTGAAGGAAGTACGGGAAACAGATCGCAAGCTCAGAAAAACTGAATCATTATTATTGTTGTTGTTTAACAAATCATCCTTGAGAAGGAAGAGAAAGCAGGGACGAGAATTGGGGCTTCACAGGTTTGGCGGTTCAGGAGTTTCACCTCTTTGCAACATGGGCATAGAGGCTGGGATACAAGCACAGGCTGGCTGGAAGTCACCGTCAGGCTTAACCACTGCGCCTGCACCTCGAGACTAAGTTAAAGAGGATGGAGCAGGCATGGTGGTATACACTCTTAACCTCAGGACTTCTGAACTATGCTGGAACTGTAAAGACCATGGGAAGAGACTTAGAGAAAGACTGACGTACTGTGCACTATGGGACAGATGTGGGTTTTGGGGTTAAGACTCTACGCTTTGGCTTCAAATGCTCCCTAAAAGCTCATATGTTGAAGTCTTGGTGTTCATGCTACTGGAAATGGATGAAGTAGGTCCCTGAGGACATGCACTTGAGGAGTAACTCTTGTCCCCTGCCCCATATGTGTGTGTCTTCATAGATGTGTGTATATGTATAATCATGTGCATGTATGTACATGTATGCATGTGTATGTGTGAATACATGAATGTGTCTATATTTGTGTGTGTGAATGTGTCTGTGTTTGTGTGTGCATGTGTCTGTTTGTGTGTCTGTGTATGTGCATGCGTCTTGTAAGCATACCTGTGTGTGTGTATATGTATGCATGTGGGTGCATTTGTGCATGCATACAAAGATGTGTCTGTGTATTCATGTCTGTGTCTGCAGGTATGTGTGCATACGTGTCTCTGTGTGTGAATGTGCCTGAGTCTGTGTGCATGAGCCAATGTAAACCGTTCCTGTTCAAGCCCATGTTCCCAAGCATTTCTTTATGGTGACTGAAAGCCAACTGGCACTGGTTGCTAAGCAACAAGTAGATAACTGCCATATCATCTAGCTCCTGTGGCTTTCGGCATTGAACTCAGCGACGGACATTTGATGGCATGATCCAAATATTCCATAAATGACTGAAGAGCAGAAGGCAGCATGAGTGACATTGAGGGGAGGAATCAGCTGCCTTGTCAGCAAACTAAGTGTCAGGCCTGAAAAGCAAAATAACTTAATGAGGCAAAGACAGTAGCTTGGCTTTAAAAGTTACCTTAAACCGGGTAGTGGTGGTGCACGCCTTTAATACCAGCACTGGGGAGGCAGAGGCAGGTGAATCTCTGTGAGTTCGAGGCCAGCCTGGTCTATAGAACAAGTTCTAGGAGAGCCAGAGCTGTTATTCAAAGAAACTCTGTCTCGAGAAACCAGAAAAAAATTACCTTAAAATAAAATGGCTATGCATGCTTAGCCTGTATGTAAATAGCTCCTATAGTGCTGTAGTTTCCAGCATGCTTTTATAACTTAGCTTTTGGGTTTTTGTTGTTGTTGTTGTTTGTTTGTTTTTGGAGACAGAGTCTCATATAGCCCAGGCTGGTTTCAAACTCACTACGTATCAGAGAGTGACTTTGAACCTCTGATCTTCTTGTCTCCAGCTCCCAAGTGCTGGGATTACAGGTGTAAGCCGCTCTGCCAGTTTGTGAGTGCTGGAGAGTGGACCCCAGGGCTTGTGGATGCCAGCAGGCACCCTACCACCCGAGCTACAAACCCTCATGGACTCACTGAGTGGCTGCAGCACTGACATGGAGAGGAGACATTGCACTGAGTGCTAGCTCCAGCATCCTGTGCAGTGCTCATCCCTCCCAGCTCCAAAGGCCTGGAGGGCTGCACAGATGGGCAAACAGCACAGAGCTCTTGCTGCTCTGCCAAGGACCTGGGTTTGGTTTCTAGCACCGAAGCTTGGCAGCAGACAGCCTCCCGGAACTCCAATTCCAGGGGACTGGATGCCTTTGGCCTCTGAGGGCACCTGTACTAACATGTACATACACACAGACACACATATATATACATACATAAATGAAGTAATAAGACAGAAAAAAGGCGACCCTGGGAATCCTCCAGGACCAAAGATAGAGCTGGAGAACAAGGCAGAAGTCACACAAAACTCACGTGATTTTGGCTTGCCAGATGCAGTCTGTCTTATGGTAACCACCCCAATGTCTTTTCTTAGTTTTCCTATTCAAGGCTTCAAAAACACTTATTTATGGCTGGCTATGTGTGGTGGTGCAGCACTGGGGAGGCACAGGTAGACAGATCTCTGTGAGTTCAAGGCCAACCTGGTCTACACAGTGAGTTCCTAGTGAGAGACCTTGTCCAAAACAACACCAAACCACCAAAACGCTTATTTATTATGTGGTGTGTGAGTGTGCACACATCTGTACCACAATGTGTTTGTATGTGTGTGAATGTGTGTGTAAGAGAGAGGGGGTGTGTGTGTGTGTGTGTGAGAGAGAGAGAGAGAGAGTGTGTGTGTGTGTGTAGATCAGAGGACAACTTCATGGAGTTGGTTCTCTCCTTCAGGTTCTGAGGGTTGAACTCAGATCATCAGGCTTGCAACCTCAGGCAGCAAGCACTCTACCAGCTGAGCTATATCCCCAGTCCCAGTCTGTCATGGGAAATTATTTTAACTAGGCAAAGATGTGTTACATTTGTTTGTGTTTATTTGTTTAATTATGTGAAGATGTGTTGCTATTTCACCTTGCCTGCTTAAGGAACCTGATTGGTCTAATAAAAAGCTAACTGCTCATAGCTAGGCAGGAGAGGGCTAGGCGAGGCAGCGTAGGGGGAGAAGTCTAAGCTCAAGAGAGAAGATGGAGGTGAGAATGAGAAAGAGAGGGACAGGCCCAGGGCCAGGAGCCAGGCAGCTGCCAGCCAGGCAGCTAGACATGAGAAGCAGTGAAAGTAGGACAGAGAAGAAGGAAGGACGGACAGAAGGACGGAAGGACGGACGGAAGGAAGGAAGGGAGGGAGGAAGGGAGGGAGGAAAGGAAAGGAAGGGCAGACGGAAGGAAAGAAAAGGGGAAAGGGAGCTGGCAAGATGGCTCAGTGGTTAAGAGCACAGGCTGCCTTTCCAGAAGACCCGGGTTCAAACATTCCCAGCACCCACATGGCAGCTCACAACTGTCTGTAACTCAGTTCCAGGGAATCTGACACCATCACACCAATAAAATAAAATAAAATAAAAAAGAAAGGAAGGAAGGGAGGGAGGGAGGGAGGAAGGAAGGTAAAAAGGCCCATGGCAAAATGTAGCTAAAGAGAAACAGATGAAAACAAGAGCTAAGCTAAAGCTGAGCATTCCAAACTAATAATGTCTCCATATCATGACTTAGGAGGCCAAAAGAAAGCCTGCTGCATCTGTCACAAAGTTTATCCTTTTTTTTGGAGGGGGGGAATATTTGGAGACAGGGTTTTTCTGTTCTGGAACTTGCTCTGTAGACCAAGCTGGCCTTGAACTCAGAGATCTACCTGCCTCTGCCTCTCAAGTGCTGGGATTGAAGGTGTGTACTACCACTGCCCAGCCCTAATTTCTTTCTTAAACAAGCCTCTACGCATTGCAAAAAGTAGAAGCTACGCTTAAATTAGCTTATACTAAATAGGGAATTTATTATGAGGACATGAAGGACAGTTAAACTTCATGAGAAACTAGAACCAAAAGGCCATTTCCCTCACACTTGTCTTCAGGATTTCACAATACTCTGCCTCTGGTCCCAGGATGGGCTTAAACTAGGGATGTATTCTTGCATATATCTCCTGGTCCACAGATGTACAAATTCTTCAAGATTTTACATACTTTTCATGAAAACGCCTGAGGCATATTTACTAAGCATATATTGGCAAACTTTGCCAGGTGGATACGGTCAGTAAAGACTTGGGGGTCCCAGGGTAGGCTTAGTCACTGAGCACTTCCCTAGTGTGCACAGGGCCCTACGTCAACCTCCAGCATGACCACATGGGAACCATGACTAGTGGGAGCCAAGGGTAAGGATCGTCACATCTGGTCTTCGGAGATGGGATAACAGTAGAACATCAGTGCTACCAGAAGTATTGCCATGGTAAAAAATGAGCCCTGCTAGCACACTCCATCTGCAGAGAGCCTGGGGATGCCCTGGTTTGGGGCTTCTCTGAACACAGGGACTCCTCAGACTTGGTTTGTCACTTTTGGGGGTCCTAGAAACGACACTTCAGGGACTGTTAAGACAGTGGCTGGCTCCAGGAGCCCAGTGTCCAGCAACAGAGGAACAGATAAAGAAATTGTGGCGTAGCTACAGGGGAGTCCCCGGCCATCGAGAGTGAAGTTGTGTCATCTGCAGCAAAATGGAAGCCATCAGAGGAAGTGAATTATCTGTGTCTCAGAAACACAGGTATGGGATGTCTACTATCACACGTGGTTCCTAGGTCTTATATAGGCACATGAAGTCATGACTGTACATATAACATGTAAGTACAGTAAAACCGTCTAGGAGAACAGGGGACTAAGAGGCAAAAAGGGAGGAGGATGAGGAGATGTGCGGTCATGGTCAATGCATAGTATATACTTAAATGAAAGGTCTGTGTAACATACTACCACATATAATCAATTTACACAACGAAAAAAAGAGAAAATGGAAATTTCTTTAAACACATAGCTAACAAAAAGCAGTTGTGGAACCCCAATAAATTCAACATATTCTGTGTGTGTGTGTGTGTTAAAAAAAAAGGTTAAAAAAGGGGTGTATGTGATGTCTCATATCAAGCATAATATCAAGCCTGAAGACCTGAATTTGATTTCTGGGACCCATGTCATGGTGGAAGGTGAGAACAGACCCCGCCCCTTAACCCATCCCCTGACCTTTACACACACACACAATAAATAAATAAATGTTAAGAAATTAAAAAAAAAACCTTGTTGTAGTGGCGCACACCGGTAGGATTTGCTGAAGGAGGCAGAAGCAGGAGGATCACGAGTTCGAGGCCAGCCTGGGCTACACATTAAAAAAAAAAGTAAGTAAAAAAAAAGTTGTGCCTGGTAGTACAGCCCTTTAGTTCCAGCACTAAGGAGACAGAAGCAGGTAGATCTCTGTGAGATAGAGGCCAGCCTACATTATGAAACTGTCACACACACACACACACACACACACACACACACAAAAACAGACAAAACAGTTACTGATTCCTATTTGGAGTTGAGATTTTGTTTCTCGATAAATTCTCAAGTAGGCGTGTCCCCACCTTTTGGTGCTGGGGCTGCAGGTGTGCTCTACTGCTGCTGGACGGGAAGGAGCTTTCTGCAGCCCAGTGAGACCTTGGGTCTCTCATCTAAACTGGTAATTGGGCAGCAGCTGTGGCGTGTCACCTGCTGGAGAGACAGGTGCCCTGTTCCCTAGCGCTCCTCTTTCCCTAAGGAAAATTAACACCTCCTGAGATTTACTGTCATCACGAGTGTGAAACCACCCAGGGGCAGAAAACGACCAGGAGTGGGGATTGCAGATTCTGTGGGAAGTGTTCAATTCAATCAGATCTTTTGGAAGCACCCGGAGGGTTAGAGACCTGGGGATTAAAGGGAGAAATGACGACAGTGAGAATGTCACTCCCGTGTTTCCCTTCCGTTCATCCAGCAGAACTGCTTGCTCCTGAAAGTCGTTGAGGCCTAGCAGATCAGCTTTGGTGAGAAGGCTTTGGATTGCCCTTACCTTGGGGAACTTGAACAAGACCAACACTTAAACCAGCAAGTAAGTCTCCAAGAAGCCAGTCCTTGAATCGATACAAACACATCCACTCTAGGAAGGGAAAGACCGTAAGCATGCATCGTAGGAACTTGTGCCATGAGCCGCTGGGAGAAAGAAGAACGGAGACTCAGTTAGGTTCTCCAGAGAGAATCCCCTGGCCAAGTAAAGACACAGGACGCAACCCTTATTCCCTTATAGTCCAGTTTCTCATCAGCATGGCTCACATTTTAACATATTAGACCAAAATATTCTTTGTTGTGAGGCTGATTGTCCTATGTGTTTCAGGATGTTCAGCATCCCTGGCTTCTATCACTAGATGTCAGTAGTCTCTCCTCCCCTGGCTTAGAGAACCAAGGATACTGAGAAATATCCCCAGAGGACAAAACTACCAGCAAGAACCTGCAAGGTTGTAAGAACTGAGATTCACATGTCCAGAATAGAGCCAGTTTTGTGCTTTTATTGGCTGTTTAGAGAGAGTCAAACTTCAAACTTACCTACTTCTTCTTTGTTTTTTCCCCCTTTTTTGGGGGGGTTGTTTTTTGAGACAGGGTTTCTCTGTGTAGCTTTGGCTGCCCTGGAACTCACTGTAGACCAGACTGGCCTCGAACTCACAGAGATCCACTGACTCTGTCTCCGGAGTGCTGAGATTAAAGGTGTGCACCACCACCACTTGGCAGTTTTCATGTTTATTTACTTGTATGTATGTATGTATGTATGTATGTATGTATGTATGTATATATGTAAGCATGTTAAGTATGCATGCATGTATGTATGAATGGATGGATGGATGGATGTGGGCATATGTCTGTGGAGATCAGAGGACAACTTTTAGGAGTCAGTTCTCTCCTTCTACCACATGAGTCCCTGGCATTGAACTCTGGGAGGTTGTGCATGGCAGGCTAGGCAAGCGCTCTAGTTGGTAGCAGTTGCCTTCATCCTTGAAGCCATCCTGCTGTGGTTAACACCGTTATATTATTCTCACACAGAAAAATCTAACCAAATGTTAACTGTCAGGATTTGCCTGGGACATCTAGACAGATACAGAAATGGAGTTTTGTACTTGAAGAGTTAGCCATTTAAAGAAAAGACTGTGTATTTTAAAGGCTATATTATCTGTGGGTCTCCAACAGGAGCAGTTCTGTTCCCCAGGAGGCATGTGGACTGTATCTGGAGATCCTTAGGACTGGCATTCAGTAGTAGAAGCCAGGAACACAGATAAATAGTCTACAATTGACAGGACATTTCTCTACCAGAAAGAAATTGGGGAGTGGGGGACTGGGGATATGGCTCAGCTGGCAGAGTGCTTGCCTAGCATGCGTGGAGCCCTGAGCTGTCTCCAGCACCACACAGACCAGCTGTGGTATATGTGTTACATGCCTATAATCTCAATAATCATGAGGTGGAGGCAGAAGAATAAGTTCAAGATCATCTTTGGGTACATCTGACTTTGACACTCACCTGGATGACATAACCTGTCGGAAGGAAGGAAGGAAGGAAGGAAGGAAGGAAGGAAGGAAGGAAGGAA
>LOEQ01014453.1:4541-17959 GCA_001685075.1 Bramus lutescens | reverse complement strand
TTTTTTTTATCTCTGCTCTTTCTAACAGTTCTAATCCACATGTCCCTATCATGAAATGTATAAACCTGTCCAGGCTGGACCCCAACAGATGTTGCCCCTATGTGGGACCCTGGCAGCTGTGTAGATGGGTAGCTGGCCCCTAAAGTCCTCCTCCTTCCTTTCTCATCCCAGATCTTTTTTCTCTGAGATTTCTCCTCATATTTATCCTCACTGCCTGCCAGCCCCACCTATTTCTCTCTCTTTCCTCACTATTGGTCGTTCAGCTCTTTATTAGACCATTAGGCGTTTTAGACAGGCACAGTAACACAGCTTCACAGAGTTGAACAAATGAAACAATAAACAAAAGTAACACACCTTAAAATAATATTTCCTAACAAATGTACCTTTGTGAAAAAATTATTAGGGATACAGGTAATATACCTAAACACAATAAAGGCAGTTTACAAAAAAGCAGTTGAATTTTTGCATTCATTTTTTAACATTGACATCAAAAACCCATATTTCTGTGATGAAAGGTATTTATTCTTACGTAACTTCATATAGGTTACAAGCATATTAATGCTAGAATAATCTGTAGTTACAACCGTCACCCCTTTCTACTGTTTCTTGTTCTAAGTACTATATAAAATCCATAGTTTGCTTATGTGGTTATATGTACTTTTGGTTTGAAACCTTTTGAATGTAACACTGTAATTGATACTAAATATTGCCACAAATATGTAATGATGTCCTGCAATGTCTGGTAGAATTTTATAGAGTTCCTACTGTTTCTAAAATAGTTCTAATTAATTAATTTATTAACCCATTAACCCTCACACTGCCCCTGTGACTAATACCTGTAAATACTAGACATACAGAAGCAAGTGGCAAGCTCATCACCTAAGTAATAATATCATGATAAGAAACATATATGTTTAATATATATGATATACATATTACATATGGATTCTTACAGTGAAATAAATATTTGCTTGTAGTGGTCAGGAATGAACATTTTGGGGATGTGACTTCAGGTAACGCCTTGAAAAATAGGGTTCTCTATTTCATATTAACTTGAAGTCAATTTTAAAATACAGTAAAATGAGAAAATAATAACAACCAAATTATGAATAAGTTCTATTTTAGGGGTGGATCCTACACACCTTCTCCATGGTGCTGAAAATGAAATTACATTAATTTTTTTGTTTTTGTTGCCTTTCTGTTTCCCAATGTCTTAATTTTTATAAGAGTTGAATGCAAATATGTATTGTATGTACAATTTTTAGCTGGAAGAGAGAAACGCAAGGAAGTGGAGGCTCTTATGCTCAGATTTAGTAAAGGCTTTGTTTTCTTCAGATTGATTCTTTCATATAAACCAGTGAACACATTTTAAGTCTCTCAGTTTGCCATATAGCACAAGTGCAGTCAACACTGTGGTAGCATTCATAGTGCTGAGCAGTAAACTGAAGTGCTATTTCCATATTAAGAATGTAATAACTTTTAAAGAGGATGGACTTTACCATGTGGGAGGAAGGGAGTACAGCCAGCTTGCCAGCAGACGAGGAATAAAGAGGGTCCATTTATAGATCTGGAATTTTAAAGCTTTGGAAGGGGAAGCAGAATATTTTAAAAATACTTCTCTGAAACTTTCCTGTTAGGCAGCATTCCTGACGGAAATTTTTAAAAACTGCTCCAAGACTCATTTGTCTCAACAGCTGCAGGTACTTGAACCTCGGCTTCTACAGTGTCCACGGCCTCTCTAACAATGAAAGTGGAAATTATCAGAGAAACAAACCATGTCTGAATGCAGTTAAGTGCTCTGTAATTACACAGCAGTGTTACCCTTTGGCTGCTGGTTCAGCCCCCTGCAGGCACACGTGCTGCACACGCTCTCACACACCCAATCAAGTCCACAGAGACCTTTCATTACACAGAGACACCCTTAGCTCGAAAAAGGACTAGCTCAACTTTAGTCCTCTCTTCTTTCTATTCCTGTTTCTTTCCCCTTTGTTCTTATACATAACATTTCTGTTTTTCCAAATGACTGTCACTACGCTGTTCTACTCGAAGTGTGGCGATCGGAGAGTGTGAAGTTAATATAGCAGGAGGTAGAATGTCTGTGCCCTTCTGAGTGGCTCCCTGGGTTCCATGAAAAATTGGTAATAATTGTCTCTCCATCTTCTCTTGTGAACAATGGAGAGTGCAGAGGCTCCAGAAAGAACTTAAGTACCTACAGCTGTTGAGATCAAGACAGCCATATGAAAAAAAACCTCAGCAAGTCAAAATGGGTACCATTTATGCTTGCTTTTTATTGCTTAAAGACCACATTTAAGTCTTTACAACTTTGTCTTATAAAGAATTTATATCCACATAGAAAATGATCCATCTTTCACCAAACTAAAACAAACAAATTAGGATTTTTTCAGCAATAGTAAAGGTCCATTTTTTTTCTAGAATTTTCCAGCTGATAGTTATTTCTTATTTAAGGTTTTCCCTAGCAGAAACACACAAACCACCAGGAGGAGCTTTTACTCATCAAAGGATGTACAGATTCATCTTACAGAGCAGTCATAGATGCTTATGTCTCCTAAAGACCCTTTTCCAAAGCTTACTGCCATCCTCAACTTGCAGGAAGGGGAGAAAATCCAAGTTTAAATTTAAATTGTATTATTGAAGGAGAGGAATAGCTTGAAATTTTTATTTGTTTTGTTATTAAAGAATATATTTCAGTATCTAGTGCACAGTATTTTTTCCTTTTTGACATTTAAAGACATACAGAAGTCTATTTTAATTTTCTTAAAGATGTGTGTGTGTGTGTGTGTGTGTGTGTGTGTGTATGCACTACCTGAGTATGTGCAGTTTCCCACAGAGGCTGGAAAAAGAGTTTTGGAGCATATGGGGTTGAAGTTACAGGTGGTTGTGAGCCAGTCCATGTAGGTGATGGGTGCTGACCGTGGGTCCTACGGAAGAGCAACAAGGATTCTTCACTACTGAGCAATCTTTCTAGTTTTCACATCCCCAGAAATCCTACTTACAATCTTTTCCCCCATTCTTTTTATATAATACCTAGAAATCCAAAGGACACCTGGATTTTGTTGCCTTAAATTTGACGGGAAAATCCTAGTTAAGCATTTTCCTTACGTCTTTGTAAATTTCTTCATAGACTATTGCAAAAGAAAAAAATATATGAAACAATTTCAACTGTAAGATTTACTTAATCTTTCTTCCAGAGAACTTGCTATTGATTTTTTCATAGCTGTTCTCTAATTATGACTGTTAATGCCATATTGTCACTTGATTCTCCTGCTTGGTACACTTTCTTTTGTATTCTTATATGAAAATATCTAAGGAAACTATCTACAGGAAAAAGACATTTCTTTGGGCACAACATGACGGAGTAAGAGTTAATAGAGAGTCTTTTAACACTGCAAGGTTTAAGCGTTTCATATAAAGGAAACTCAAATTTTATTTACTGCATCAGAATAAAATAAAAAGTTTTAACTTGACTCTCAGCATTGAGGAAGCCTTCAGTGCAAGCAGTCTTGTTGTGCTCTGTTTTTATTGCCTGCCTCAGGGCCTGTGCAAAATACTGTAGGTTTCAGAGGTCCCTCATTAATCTGAATCCCTGGATCTGCTGAAAGCTGGTTCTGTAGGGCCCCAGGGAATTAATGAAAGCAGACACTCTCTGCTGGAATGGTCCTGGGTTCACCATATTGTGTTTTGCTGTATTAAGCTTTGGAAAGCTGATGTAGTTTTGATATTCTCAGAGATACATGGGAACTGAGTCCTTTGATTGCTGCAATTTTGTACTCATGTTAATGTTACAGGTTTAGTTATAATCAGTGACCCTATAGCTAAGAAAACAGGAAACTCTGGTAACTGTTGAAGTATATGGAAGGTAGGGGCATATTTATTTTATTGACTGAAGCAGTTTTTAATAATATTTGTGTGTTTGATCATCAAAATTGAATTTATCTCCTTATATTTGTTACTAGATCTTGTCATCTTGCTGTGGAAATTCCTTCAGCCAATAGTCTTTAAGATACTGGCCCACTTTTGGCATGGTCTCATGTACTATAAATCCAGACATAAAAGCATGCATGGGCCCCTTGGCTGCTGGATTTGCCTTCAGTTTCCTTTGCACACAGAGGACTGTGAATCACTACTCTTTCTGTGACTTTACCCCCTAATAAATAAACCTTTATTATACTCTATTCTGGGCTACTTTGGAATGCCTTTGTACTGCAAAATCTTCTCTTTTGGGATAGGAACATGAGCCATGGTGATTTCTTCTGGGCCTGGGATCTCAACCTTGTTCTTTATGTATTCAAAAAGTTAAAATTGTGGGCTCTTGTAAAGGAAACATTAACATGGCTGTTCCAAGTTTTTACCTACTTATTGTTCAAAGGTATGTGGGTCAACGTGATTTCTTAGATTCTATTATTTTTCCTGTAAATTAATGAATGCTATTGTCTGTCTCGGTGTCAACAGTCTTAATTGATGTGCTGATAGACCTCTGAAAATGCATTCATACTTTATTTAGTCTTTCTCCACTCTCATTGGTCCGCAACCACTGTCTAATCCCTTTAATTTTTTTTAGGTTTCTTATTACATATCATTTCATTACTTCCTTTGCTTTTGTTTTTTGTACAGGACTATCCTCTATACTAATACTGTCTTCAGGAGTTTAGCTGGACCTTTTCTTGCTAAACATCATCACAACTGGGCTTGTTGGCTGCTGCTGTTCTCCCTAGAAAGGAGGGGAAGAAAGTCATTAGATTTTTACTGAGCAGCCAGTACAACATCCCAGCCAGCTGCATGCAATTCTTCCCTGATTGTACATGGCTTCAGGGTCTCTTAGAAAAGCTGAAGGATATAGTTTGGGAAGTACCAAGGGAGAAGAGTTAATCTTCATATCATGGGGCACTGTCTTAGCTACTTTCTATTGCTATGATAAAACACCATGACCAATACAATTTGGTAAGGAAAACATTTAATGTGAGCTTATGGGTTTCTGTTGGTTTGAGTTCATGATGTCAGAGCAAAGGAACAGCTGAAGGCTCACATATTAATTTACAAACACAAGACACACACACAGACAGAGAGAGACAGAGAGAGACAGAGAGAGGACACAGAGAGACAGAGAGAGGACACAGAGAGACAGAGAGACAGAGACAAAGAGACCCTGGTGGTGGAGAGAGACTCAAGTCCTGAGGTGAATGTGAGCTGTTGACATGGGAATGGCTGTGTCAAGTATTCAATAGCCCTAGACACAGGAAAACATCAAAACCTTCTGTTCTGGTCCTGTTTGTGCAGAAAATGCCCACTATATCTTTCTCCCCTAGATGTTTACAACCTGAAGACTGCTGCCTGATAGGGATAGCTACTTTCTACATTAGCTAAAGCTGTCTTCATGATCCTTGCCTGCCTCCTTGTTTATCTATATGTAAGAATTCTGCATCCTTGCTCAACTGTGTGCAATAATCCTGCCTTTCTGATCAACACTTTATAATAAATATACCAAGCTTAGGGTGTTTGTATGTCTTTCTGTCTGTCTTTATTTCATTACTGTCCCAATCAGGTCCAAGTCCCTGAGGTCAAGCAAAGACTTAGCAAAGAAAAATATGCATGAAGACCTAGAGAAGGCAGAAGCATGCTGGGTTTTAAGGCCTAAAGAGATCTGAGGATAAGTGGAACTCTGAAATCAGAGGGTGGATGGAGAGACCAGGAAAGTAGGGCTAACTCACAAGGACCTTGTAAGCTATGCTGAAGATTCATCATTTCACTAAGGGCAATAAGATGCTGCTGCAGTTTTTTAAGTTAGAAAGAAACATGATTACTTTTGAGTTTTAGGAAAACTCACTTTAATTATAGAAAAGAAAATTAATGATTCATAATTGGAGGCTTATTAGGTGGCATGTGTGTGGTGGTGGGAGTCTGATATTTCTTGAAATATAATATGAATGAGAAACAAACTTTAAAGTAATATTTTGGAGAAAGAAATACCATGTAATGTTTGGGTGATGAGAGACCACATTCTTTTTTCTTTGGTTTTGTTTTTGACCCCTATAAGCCTGGGAGCTAGTGCTATTTGAAAGTAATGTTATATTTAAGATCTGTAAGTACTTAACATCTTGATGTAGAGATTAATTTTTTGGCTGTGAATCTAGGCTCTGACATATGGGTGGTGCATTGTCTTCAAAAGGCTGTTTCATTTCCTATCTCCATTTTTTTTCCATAGCATGGGGACAATGGACTGTATTCATACATTTATTGTGATGGTAGATTGAGAGATTATTAATGACCTTGGAATTATGTTGAGTACAGAGAAGGCTGTGATACATGTTAGCCATTACAATTGTTGAAATCACTCTTATAGCATCTAGATCAGCTTGTTCCCACCCTTCTAATGCTGTAACCCTTTAATAGAGTCCCCCATGTTGTGATTACCCCAGTCATAAAATTATATTCTCTGCTACTTCATAACTGTAATTTTGCTACTGTTATGAATTGTAACATAAAATCTGTGTTTTCTGATGGTCTTAGGTGAGCCCTGTAAAAGGGTTGCTAAACCTCCCTAAGGGGTTGTGACACACAGGTTGAACATCACTGATCTAGACAAAGATGACCAGTTGAAATCTGCATATTTAGAGTAAGAAGTGGAGGGTTATCAATAAATGTATATTGAATTCAATGCTTATTTTATATTGGAAGGAAATGATTTCTAAAAGGAGGGTTCGTTATAGTTATTACTGATACCATTATAAAAATAAAATTAGTGCAATGTTATGTACGCAGAGCCTGATTTTTGTTCCCTGGCTGTCTGTATCCAAATAATCACGAAGAAATTATATTAATTATAACACTGTTTGGCCAAAAGCTCAGGCATATTTCTGATAGTTCTTATATCTTAAATTTAACCCATTTTATTTTTTAGTATTTTACCACAGCCTACTGGTTTGTTACCTCTTGCTTCTTGGGAAGCTACATGGCATCTGCCTCCTTCAGCAACTACATGGCGTTTCTCTGACTCAAACTACTCTCTTTTGTTAGATTTAATGTTTTCTTTGATCAATGAGTCTATTTCTTTTATTGTATCTTCAGTGCTTGAGATTCACTCTGCCACCTCTTGTATTTACTGTTTATGCTTGCAGCTGTGGTTTCTGATCATTGTCCCATATTTTCCATTTCCAGAATTCCCTTGGTTTGTGTTTTCTTTATTTTCTCTATTTCATTTTTTAAGTCTTGAATCATTTATTTCATCTGTTTGATTGTTTTTTCTTGGTTTTGTTTAAGGGGTTTGGTTGACTTCTTCCAATTTTTTTGTTTGTCTTTTCTTCCATTTCTTTCAGGGAGTTTTTCATTTCCTCTTTATGGGCTTCAAATATTCTCCTAAAGTTATATTTTATGTCATTTCTTCTGCTACATCTATATTTGGGTGTTTAAGTTTTGCTGTTGTAGGGTCACTAGTTTTTGTTGGTGTCATGTTGCTCTTTGTGGTTTGAGTGTATTCCTACCTTTTTTTCTGATTGGCGGTAGTTGGAGCTTTGTCTCTGGTGTTCAATCTTCCAGGTGCCATGGATCCAAGGCTTAGAGGGTTGCTACTTGTGGTGCAGTCAGGGCCACAGTTCCAGTCACCCTAGAGGGCAGAAAACATTTCTGGAATTCACTCAGCAGTTCCAGGGGTTGCTCTGCAATCCCAGTGGTAATTTGGGTGTGCTCCCATGGAGGTCACTTCCTTGGGCCTGCTTCCATGGATGTTCCTGGCTCATACCTCATTCTGAAGAGGTCCTTGGCTTAGGTCTGGTCTCACAGAGGTCTCTGGCTTAGGCTTACTCCTTTGGTGGTCACTCCCTTGCACCTGCTCCTGTGGAGGTTGCTGGCTTGGGCCTAATCCTATGGAGGTCACTGGCTTGGGCCTGTTCCCTAGGGTTGTTCCTGGCTTGGGCCTGCTTCCTTGGCATTTGCTCCCTTGTACCTGCTCCTGCAGAGGTCACTGGCTCAGGCCTCCTCCAGTGGAGGTCACTGGCTTAGGCTTCAGCCTGCTCTTTCTATATATCTGTTCAGATTTCCCAGCTGGCTTTACTCTGCTAAGCTATTGGCTGAAACAACTTTATTCATCAACCAATAAAAGCAACACATATACAGAAGGACATTCCACATCATCTCCCCTTTCCTCTCTAGTTAACAAGGAAGGTTTTAACTTTAACATAGTAAAATTACATATAACAAAATAGGTATCTAGCAAGAATTACAGGTACAATATTTAGTCTATTTGTATATGGCAAAACTAAAGAAAATATATCTAATTTATCTTTTATAATAACTAAGAAAACTATAACTATCTCTCTTTAACTCTTCAAGAGATCCAAGAAGGATATAATATAACCTAAATAAACAGGTGGAATGGTTCATTGCAATTAGTAGTCAAGTGCTTTTGAAATGGATTGGCTGCTGTAGCTTGAAGGATAAGAGATAGTGAACATGGTTTGAGCACTTTATGCTATGAGAACATTTTGATTATGTAATCTTATTTGAATTCATACAGCATCTCTATTCTATACAAATGTGAGGTCAAGGCTTAGAGAAGTAAAATGGTTGCCTGAAGCCATACAGAACTTGAGGGAAGACTGTAGAGAAGGGATGGATCTTGTGGGGGAGATAAAGTGGCACAGCAAAGAGTAAACCAGAACAATAGACAGACCCAGGCAGTGGAGAAGGAGGTTGTGGGCAAAGACACGAGGAAGAGATGGCTGAATTCTCAGCTCTATGTCATAGTCTTTGATAACTTGTGAAGATACTGAAGATAGGAGCGATACAGAGAAATCGTGATATCTTAAGGTTTTTCACAGAACACAGAGCAGGGAGGGTGCTTCTAGAACTATACTGTCCTACACAGGCCCATGTTTGAACATACTTGAGCCATGTTCTAAGGGTTCAAGTATGGCAGTCATCAGATAGCCACACTGACTTCAGTGGATTCCATGAACGTGATATTTGGCTGTGGGTGTGACAGACTCATTTCTTTATGGTCTGGCAACTTGGGGTTGTGTGAGGATAGAATCAGGACATAAGGTCTGATTTCCTGGTGGCTGAGTCACATGATGTACTCTTGTTTCCACCACTACGGAACAACCTACCCCAGTCCTTAGCGACTTAGAATACCTTGTTATTATGCTTTATAATAGTCAAGTTCAGAATTTTTGACCAGACTTGCTTGCGTGGGTCTTCTATGTGGCATTGGCATAGATGAGTTAAACTAAAAAGATCAGTTCACTGATCTTGGAGATTCAAATGTGAGGTTGACAGTGTAGTTCAAGTGGTAGAATGCTGGCTTAGCACAGGGAAAGCCATGGATTTGATACACACAGAGTGCAAATGGGACTTGGTAGTATACTTCTATAATTCTATCACAAAGGAGGGAGATGTAGAAGGATTAAAAGTTCAAAGGTCATCCTTAGTTATATGGTGAGTTTAAAGATAGCAGAACTATAAAGCAGCCTCCTCAAAAATGAAACAAAACAAACAATGAGAAAACCCAACAAAATACAAAAAAAGAAACCCACCTGAAACCAAAACAACCCTGCCCTTAAAATATCCAAGATAGCTTCATTTATATGCACAGTGCCTTAGAAGTGTTGGCTGGAAGTAAGAGTCTAACCAAAGGCTTGGCCAGAGTGTCTTCAGTTGAAGTCTCCAATAAGTCAGGCTCTGGGACAAGTCATAGCAATTGACTACTTCCAGAGCTAGCATTTCAAGACACTTCCTTAGGATTTGTCTTAGAACTCCCAGTACATTGCTCCTTTGTATTTCGCAGGTTAAGCACATCAACTTGTAAGGGCAATTTCCATTTAAGGAGGAAGGAATTAAGTTTCTCCTTTGAATGAGAGGCTCAACCAAGAATTTACAGACATCTTTAATTAATCATACAGCCTGACTCCACTTAAATAGCCCATAGGGAGTTTACATTGCTCCTTGCAGAAGTTCTCATTCAGTTACCTTCCAGATATAAACATCATTCTTAGTACAAATCCCACCATCAGTGAGCAAGCAACATCTTCTCCCTTGGAGACACACCCAACTTCTCCATAGCACAAAGCAGTATTTTGCTGTCAAAGGCTAGGTGATACTTTTAAGTCAATTGGGGTCAAAAACTCTGATGATAGTAATTTTGACTGACTCAAAAGCAAAACAGAATTATTTCAGGAAACACATATCTGGATGAACCCTCAAAGAGAGACAGGCAGGAGTTTTTGGCAATACCACTTGATCAGTGAAACCAACTACAACCGTGACTCTAACAAACATTTTAGACATTCTCTTCCTAAGAGGCATCTACACATTATGTGCAAACATCTAAAAATTTTGCATCAATCAAATTGCTCTGCAACAGTAAGAACATGGCATGTTTTAAAGAAATGAGAGCCTGTGTTCTAAGTACATATTCTTTTACTTTTTACTTAAGTGAGAATGCTAATAGTTAAAATCCAGTATCCTTGGGGTTAAAGTCTATTGCCAACTGTGACTTGCTGCTACATAGTGTTCATCAAGGTATCTAAAGTTTTTGAATTTTCCCAGTCAGCTAATGAGGAACAACAGCTCATTTATAGAAATGTAGTCCAGGTAAATAAGATAATTCATGGAGACTCTTAGAGAATTGTACCTGCATGTAACAAAACCTTTATAAACATTTTTAAATGCCTTTTAAAAATGCTGATTTCTAGGAACATCTCAGACCTTTGTAAATGCAATGATCATTAGGTTCATGCACACTAAAGGCATTAAACAGCAATTGAATCACTATAGGATCTGATAAAATCAGGATGAACTTTGAAATATTTGACTTTCCTGTGTTCTCAAGACACAGAGATTCCTAAAAATCAATACAGAAGTAGATATCCAATTACCCCAGGATGGTCAGAAAGTACTTATGACAACTAAGCAAGGCTAGAAGTCCTTTCAAGACTAAGAATATCAGTTATATAAAAACCATTCAGAAATTGAGACCTTAAATTATTTTTCAAAACACAGGCACTAAACTGAGGTCAGCAGATCATTTTGTGTGTTACCACAAATCAATGCTGTATTAAACCTATTTAACTAAAGATAGAATGATTTTTAAGAAATTAGCTGTTGGAAAAATAGCTTCAACAGATTTAACTCACTAGCTGTGTTCAAGGCAAAGCCTATTAACAATAATTGGCAAATTCTTAGAAACTAAGAACCCATAATTAAATTTTATTGTTTTGTGAGTGATTTGGATTAATTATATCCATAATAGGCATAGTTACCCCCTCCTACTTAAGAGTTGGGGGTGGATGCTTCATGGAATCCAGGCATTTATTGCAACCCTTGAGTATTCTGTGTGCTGCCAAGGCAAATCTGCTACAAAGCCCATTTCCTCTTAGGATTTACTGAAAAGTGACAGGTGTTGATTTGCTGGTATCTTTCTCTACAGATCCGAATGAGCTAAACAAAATGACTTCTCTACCCATTTAGGCAGAAAAATAAATGGGGACACCAGCTAATGAGTGAATGTAGAGTTAGCTGGACTCAAAGCCCTCCAAGCTCTTGGCAGCTGGAGTCAAAAGAGGAATCATTTAGGCAGTTGCTCATGTTTATTGCTGAACATGAAATTAGAAAGATACTTCATCTTCTCCACAGGTGCAAGAGCATATAGTTATTAATTGCAGCAAAACATGCTTATTGACAACCCTAAGCCTGCAAAATCCCACACTCAGCAAATGGCTTTCAAAGTTCATCCAAAAACACTTTAGAATCAATACAAAAGCATCGCACCGTTGATGAATTTGTGCCCAGCAGAATTGTGCATCCTGGAAATACGATGTAGACTGCCTCTTGATGTTTATGTAGTCGGGTAGCATTAATGTTTTCTTTGTTCTTGTGGGGTGGGGGAACCCATTATATAAAACATTTTCAACTTTCAGCAGTGGATTGGTATAATGCCAGAGTACAAGGAAGATTGAACTGATTTTGTTTCTGTCTACAGGTTTTGAAAACAGTCTTACCTTTTCAGAGAGTCTTAAGCCATATAGAGTCATGTGTTCATCCCATGAATTCAGCAAAGGTTTATTAGGCAGACTATTTAGGCAGATCTGTTATTAGAAAAATTCTAGTCTTAATACTATAGTTTATGTAAATATATACTTAGAACTTAAAAAATCTTATGGGACTGATGTTAGGAATTAATTGTGACATATCATAAGAGAGTATTTCTTTAAGTTCTGAATTATAACCAAAGGAAATTAAGAGTCACCGGGTTCGAAGGGGAAAACACTTGCAGGAATTGAAAAGATGGGCTTCTGAGTTATGAGGCCTGCTGCCATTAAATGAGCATACATAGTTCATTTACTTGTTGTGTTTTTCTAACTTATTTTAGATAGGATTTGAGATAGCATTTATAAATGAGTATAAAATAACAAGATAAAAATAAAGCAATCAGATAGGCAAATAAATGTTATAAATGATTCAAGGGGTGACTACAGTACTTGAAATGTCCACTATAAATTTCTGTCTTTTGAAACTAGGTCTTTAACTTGATCCTAAGTTTCTTGGTAGCCAGAAGCAGAAATACAGTTTAGTGTAAGAGACAAATGATTCCAGATTAATCACATGAATTCTAGTTATTCTTGTATATAAGTACTAAAGATGAGAATCCCTGATACTTTATATATGATAGACATAACATTTAATTATGAAAGGTATTTTTATAATACTTTATATTGTATAGATTTACAGTTGCTTGTCTTTCAAATGATAATTTAATAATTTAGTTTCATTCATTTACACATTAAAGTAAATATTTAAAATATTTATTAAGAAATTGCTATGTGCCTTGGAGATAAACTGATGCAGACAGATAATAGTCAGAAATGACAGACTATTTAGAAATCAGGAGATAAATCAATAAACTTATTTCATAGAATGCTGAGTTTTATTGAGATGACACAACCAGATAATGTGATGTGGAGTAACTAGGTATATAGATAAGATATGACCCAAGATACATTTTAAGAAGTATAAGAAAATGCTCCTGACAAGATGAGGAAGAGGAATTTCCAGACATGGAGAACAGCAATGTTGCTAGGTCTCAGGGAAGAAAACAATGGGTGCATTGGAGAAATAGCAACAAAGCTGCTATGGCGGCTGCACAGGGGAGGAAATGAAGAGGAACTGTGTGAACGGAGACTGCTCGTTCGTTTCTGGGCTGCCCAGACCCAAATAATCATATAGAAACTATATTAATTACAACACTGTTTGGCCTATTAGCTAAGGTTTCTTATTAACCAACTCTTACATCTTAAATTAACCCATTTCCACTAACCTTTGTGTCACCACGAGACTGTGCGTTACTGGTGTCCTTCTCCTTTGGCAGCTACATGGTGTCTCCTTTGACTCCTCTCTCTCTCTCTCTCTCT
>LOEQ01014451.1:0-17967 GCA_001685075.1 Bramus lutescens | reverse complement strand
TTTTGATCTCTATACTTTATTCTAAATTATTTTACTTCTGTAACCTATTTTGTTCACTGCCTTCTAGGCCTATGAGTATGCTTTTCTCATTAATCTGAGGTTTTCACTTCACTCTGGCCTCAAACTCAAATTTATACCTAGGGACTTAGTTCACATACCATCTCTGTAAAAGAACCTTCTCTTCCACCTGATCTAACCCAGGCAATTTGACCAGCAGCCATTATCCCCTGCTTCCAGTGTGCTGCTCTTGACCTAAGCAGCTTTGCTTTCTTTCCTCTCAAACATGAACTTCAAAAGCACAGTAAAGGTATATGACCTATCTGACGCCATTCATCAGGACTTTGACCATATATTGTTCTGAAGAAGGTGACTCATAAATACTCCTGAAAGAGAAATGGTAATGGAATAGTCAATAAAAATGATCCAAATCCTCTCTGAGGAGGGGCTTGAGGATATGGATAAAACAGAAGCATGCTTATTAAATAGCTAACTTCAATGTCATTTCACATTCTACTTAGGCAGCTTTCTAGTTTCTCAAATGCCGTCTGCAACAAGAGGATATCCAGTGAGAATTTCAACTGCATAAATGGATACTTGGTATCCAGATTAGGAGGACTCATTAAACAGTGCCACTCCCCATTTGCTGTAGAGGTGTACCCTCTGTGGTTGGCACACATTCTGCTTTCCCAAGCATTCTCAAAATCCATGTGATGAAAGAGTTAAAATGACCTTAGAGGTGCAAATTTTCAGTCACTAGGGAAACCATGGTTAGCAATTTAACAACCTCTGAGAACAGAACTCAAAGCAAACAGTGGATTACAATGTGTGCAATGCTATTATTCGATTGTTTCCAAGAACCAAAATGTGACAGAGGTGGGAAACTGGAGAAACAGGAGTGAAATAAATGTTTATAATTAATTAAATACTGCATTTTAAGGCGGCAAGGAGGAAAAAAGAAACTAATAACCTCTAGAAATGTATTTCTCCATCTTACTTCAGAACTGGTCATGTCAGATAAACAAAGGCTCGAATCAGTGCCCATCTGATTGACTCACCGAGGACTGAACATGCATTACTGTCTCTCATCTCTAGTTCTCACTGACACCTCCATATGGTTTCCCCTTCAGTGAGACCACAGAGCTCTGTTAATGAGATTGAAAAGACTTGGCGTGGTAGTTGGCAAGAGGTACATGCCATTAGCTATTTAGAGTTTTCTAAATGAAATCGCAGTTTCTGAGAGACCCATCCCCCCCTTCATCCCAAAACGTGAGTCATCCTCTCATTAGAGGCCTGCTTTCAGCAATTCATAATTACAGATTGTGTCCCTGTTAATCATTTGACAAATGATACTTCTCTGCCAACAGGTTTACTGAACTTTGTTTTGAAATCATGTCAAATGAAATGTGATATGAAAGTTTGATTTTGGTCGCTTGATTTAGTCTTCTTGATGTGTAACCTGAATTTTAGTTTTTTATTTATTTCTCCAAAAGAAGCCAATGTTACTTGCCTTACACAAATACTTTCACCCTGAGAACATTCTTTGAGGCATATATAGATTCACATTATTATACTATATAGTAGTGTATGCCAGTGTTTTTCTGGCTAAGAGAACATTGGACAAGATTTGCTCTATAAATTTAATGTGCTTTCTGTTTCAGAATTTGCATGTTTCTCAAATCTCCTTTCCTTCCCCGCTAACCCCAAGAATTGGTGGGGTATGGTGGGTGGGTGTTGTGGAGTAAAGAATATAATGTGCTACCCTCCCCCAAAAAGTCTTTGAGTGAGCCTGGCAGCACCCACAACTTTTCTAGGCAGGCCTTCATTTCAAACAAAAGACCAGAAATTATGGTTGTCTGGAAATCTAAGAAGAAGAGCAATAGAACTTATGCATTAGCTTTATAAATAAGGAAAGCATTGCATAACTCATAAGCCCTGCACTCACAGAATTTGAGGCTCTACCTTTCAGTGGGGTCTGGGGTCTGGGGTCTGTATGACATTGCTATGACTCCAACAATTAATTTGATGCACTTTCCCACCTGCTTATGGTAGCAATTTGGACGTTGAGACAGACTCTAAAAGTATAAATTTTGCAAATAAAGCATTGAAGCTTCAGGACGTATTTTAGGAAAGAAAGAGCACATACCTAATTCCTTTGGGTTTAATTCAGGATGTCAGCTTCAAAGGCATTTACTTCCTCTGCTCTTTATTCCATTTGCACTATTTATCTCGGACCATTTTGATACTTAAGAACTGACTCCTTCTGATGACAAAATCCTGTAGGGCAGAATCACCATGATAAAGAAGGTAGATGGCTGGACTTTTGGTTCCCTTCCATTGCATTCTGCTTATAATTCCCACTGGAGGAGGGAAGCTTGTCATTTTCCACAGGATTCTAGGCTAAGGTTTTAACACCTGAACATGTAGAACAGCACCTCTCCCTTGGGAAAAAGCACATTAAATTCATGCATCTCTGCTTATGCAAAGTGGTCTCACATGAAACACAGCTTCAGAAGATATAGGGAAGAAGTTAATAATACTTAAATAGAATTTCAGCTTCTTAAATTGATATGATAAATGAGAGTAACAGAATCATAATATTAGAAAGAATTCCCTTAAAGCAATGAAAGAGATAACTTGGTAGAGGGGTCTATTAGGGGTTAGGAAAAAACCTGGTGCCAGGGAACCCTCCAGAGAGCTACAGGATAACCCCAACTCTCTTCAGTAATGGAGAATAACAGAAGAACTGACTTGGTGACTATGCTAATTGTTATCATAGAACCTTCATAAAGAAACTGATGGAAGCAGATGCATAGATCCACAGTCAAGTACTGGGCTGACCTCCGAGAGTACAGTTGATGAGAGGGAAGAGGGACTAGATAAGTAAGGTGGGTGAAAATCATGATGGGAAAATCCACAGAGACAGCTGACCCATGTTTGTGAGAGCTCAGGGACTCTACTGCTGGCTAGCGAGACTGCATGGAACAGACCTTGGCCCTCTGCATGTGGGTATCAGTTGTGTAGATTGGTCTGCTTGTGAGGTCCCTAGCAGTGGGACCAGGAGTATGAGCTGGCTCTTTGGAACCTATTCCCTGTGGTGGGATGCCTTGCTTGGTCTTGATGCAGGGGAGAAGAACTTGGTCCTGCCTCAACTTGATGCGCCATGCTTTGTTGACTCCCATTGGAGGCCTTACCTTTTCTGAGGAGTGAATGGGATGGAGGAGAAGTGGAGGCAGCAGGAGGGGAGGGAGGGAAACTGTAGTTGGTATGTAAAATAAAATTTTAAAAATATTATAAAAAGATCGAATTCCATTAGTTTTAGTGAAGAATGGTAAAAAAGATTGCAAATTGCTTGACAAAGTTCAAGGTAGATGGAAATACAGGAGAGACTCTTCTTTAAAGGAGACTTCTGCCTTATACAAACTTTAATAAATTAACATAGTTTTGTCTTCCTCCATGGGTCAAACCCGGTGTACATTCTCTGCTGATAGGTGGGACAAACAAAAAGCTTCAGAGCTCCAAAAAATTTTGGGATTTGAATTTACTATCTTGTGATATGTAGGATGGAATGCCACAGTTTCCAAAGAGAAGAGTGAAATTAGCTTACTGAGCATGGAACAGGCTCTAAGAAATCTCTTATTTGAAAACTCAGCAGGTCAACCCCTAAAATTTCTAATTCTTTGTCTAATTATTTTCATTTCATGGTCCTAGAATAGGCTCTGGGTTTATATTATACTAAATTAATCACCTTCTCTACAGAACACTGTCAAAATGGTGTGTGAGAAACGTGTCTCATCTCTTTTATTTGCTTACATTCAGACTTCGAAGGGGAATGTGTAGTTAGTTGAAATTAAGGAGCTTCTCATGGGAAAGGAATAACTCACAGGAAAAATATTTAATCTTACTGACCTGATATTACATCAGCAGTGATTACATTTCAACTAACTTTTTAGTTTACAGTAATTATAAAAAAGAGAATGATCTCATATGGATTCCTTTCTCTTTAGTTGCCACCTCCTCAGAGAGGCATTTCCTTACCTTGTTTCCTGACAAAGACTCATATGTACTGGGTTAGTCTTCACCCTCTTCATCTGCCCGGTTTTCACCCTTGCCTTTTAACATTACCTAACATTGTCCATTACTTCTCTCCTCACTGAAAACCTAGACCAAGCTTCGTACAGGCAGAACTTCTTCCTTCTTTGCACATCCCTGACTCCCAGGGTCCATGATCCACCCTGAATACACAGTAAATACTCAGGTTCTAGGTTGAATATATGGATTCATGCAATCCACTTCCATGCCAGCATACACCATTTTGGAGAGCTATGAACACTTGTACAAGAAAATTGTCCTGTCTGTTGTCTGCTTTCTTGGGTTCTTAGGCCTGCCACTAGGGCAGGTATCAACTCAGAAGACTGAAGAGATGGCTTAATACACGTTGGCATCTATAAACTCCATAGAAGAAACTGGTTCTGCTATCTGGTATATTCATGAGTAATCTATTTTTAATAATTTAGTTTACTGAGAAATCAAATTTATCTTTTTTATTAGATTCCCTGAAACAGAGTAAATTGTGCACACTTGTAACTTGCATTTTTAATTAGCCCAACAGGTAACTCCATTTTGTGACCTCCACTGATGTTTTCTCACTGTACATATTTGTTTCCTTGTTGTCTCAGTTAGGCACTGTAGTAGAGGGTCAAGACCAGAGAGGCTCTCTTTGACGCCAGCTGGCTAAGATCAATCCCTGGTTACCACAACCAGTCATAAACTGGATAACCTCAGTCAAGCTCATGAAAAACCTACTTGCAAAATAGAAATAATATTAGTCCCTATACCACAAACTGTCTCACCCCAGCACTGTCATAAGGATTAAATGATTTAAAGCATGCGCCATAGTTGGAACAGTGCCTGGCACATGGTAAAGCTCAATCAAGTAAGCTATTATTTCCACAAGTATATTTCAAATCCTTTCTGAAACAAAGTCAGGCAAAATAAAGTTTAAGAATACCAAACATGTCTTAGGAGCTCGGTGCTCTGTGAAGGGCTGAGATGAAGATGAGTAACAGAAGATATGGCCCGTGTGCAAAGGCGCTCTCAGAGTGGTACCCAGCAGCTAGCTGTCAACGGAGATGCCTGCAACAAGTTAGCCTCAGCGCTAAGCATGCAAAGAAGTGGGTATGAATTGCCAGGTTCTAAGAGACCTCTGGGGAAGACGGGCTCAGAATTGTCCCTGAGACTACAGAGAGCAAGTGACACAGAGGTCAGGATTGTGAATCCAATATTAAGTCTGGGCCAGATCCTATGCCTTTGCTAAAGGTGGTTTCTACGAATTCAGATCCCCTCTGGTCATCCTGAGAAACTTTCTTTGTTTTTTGTTTGTTTGTTTGTTTTTGTTTTTGTATTTGTATTGTCAAAGCCAGATGCCATCCCCCTCATCCCTGGCTAACAAGCCAGCTCCTGGGATCTAGTTTGTCTTGCCTGCAGGATGTTTGAGAAACTTTGACTTAAATAGATTGAGTCTAGTTGCTGATCCCCATAAACGCGGGAGGTGCCCCTTGGCTGGAGGTTCAAGCTTCCTACTGCTCCCCGCCCTTTCTCCTCTCCCTAAACTTCTCACTCTGCTCACTATCCCACAGCCTCCAGAAACAAATCCAGGTGTTTCTGAAACTCTTTGAATCCTCTTCAATAGTAATTTAATTTATTCCATATGTTTATTGCTCTCTGTGTGAAATAATTTCAACAAGTTCCTTTTTTTCCTTTCTTTTCTTTTTTCTTTTCTTTTTTTTTGTCACTGCATTCAAATTAGCCCACAATCGAATCCAATGGAAGAGTAACACTTTCAGAAACACCAAGCCCTGTGCTTAGGAAAGCCAGGGGATATTGCAGCCCGTGAGAGGAGGAGAAAAGAACAAACATTTGGAACTTGGTGACATTAGCCTATGAGGAGAGGAGACTTCTGGAATACCTCGCAGGGGTTGGGGGAGCAGCTTTGCTGGAGTTCTGACTTCAGTTTGCATTTCCCCAGGGTGTCAGTTTTATGAAACAAAGTGACGGGATGATTTCTATCACTTGAGAAGCTGTGTTAAAAAAAAAATTGATGCACTGGCAACAGCAAAAATTGTTATGGTAGGAATCAAATCGGTGCTTCCTTGCTGGAAATGAACGGAGCCCTAGTGCCTGTCAGTTTATTTCTGAACTCTGCTTTTCAAACTTTAATTTGAGAAAACAGGGGAAGGTTTAATGGAAATTTGAATCGCTGTTAGAAGAGCACTGTATTTTAAATTTTGATTTCTTAGTTGTCTCTGCGATCAAAAGGGAATTTTTTCTTTAGACTTAGAGATGAAAGCATTGTCAATTCTACATCTATTATCAGGGGAGTGGGAGAAAGGGTTGAAATAGTAAATGAATGGATTCTGTAATGAGTAAAGAAAACTGTTATTTCTAAATCAGGGCACTGGCCTACATTGTGCCAACAGGAAGAATCTTCAATAATTTGCATTTTTAAATGATCAAAATGTGTTTTCTTAATCAACTTCTGTTAATAACATCTTCTCACCATGGAACTGGAGTTTAATAACAGATATCTCACTTTTGCCCATTTCTTAGAACATTTTTCCTACAATACTGTCATCCACATTTTCATCTGTTGCTTTTTTGCGGGGGTGGGGAACAAGATTTGTATACAGTGGAGTTAGTAGTAACCGCTGGTTTTATTGTGCTGTTGAAAAACATTTTAAATGTAGCTTTATGATTTCAGGTCCTGCAAACTATACATCCTCAGAATTGACTGAAAACCACAATCACAATGACAATAATAAAAACTGTTACTGACAATAATGAAAACTGTTTACTGATTCACTGGGCATTCATTAAGGCGAGGACACCGCACTTAGCATTGTATGCAGATCACCTCACTAGCCTATTTCAGTAGCTCTAAGATTTGTGTTAATCATTTTCTCCATTTTACAGATAGTAAAATTAAGGTACCAATAAAATGGGCAAGCGGCTAAACTAGCATTCAAACCAAGGCCATTTGCATGGAGAGCTTACATTCTCATTGTTAAAGTTGTGTGGAAAGTATACTATAATAACATTATTTCACAGATGATTCCTATTTATAATTGAATCTGGCTCATAACTCCCTTAAAATGTTCCTTTTCGGCTGAAATTTTCTATACTTGGTGTCCATCCAACTGAGTGGTGGCAGGAGGCAAAGAAAATACAGCAAGTTCTGGTTGAGGCAGGAACAGATTTTAAGATTCTGTTTAGATTTTGAGACAGTCTGGAGCCTGGACCAGGATCCAAAGCCTGTTGAAAGAGAGTTGCCTTTTCATAACAGCATGGAGTAAGAATTTCCATAGAAACTTAGCTCAAGCACAAAAGTTGACCTGGCTTTCAATAAAAAATACCTACGTACAAACAAGTGTTCCTCCTGTTTGGTCTCTGCTGACATTTGGTTTCAGACTTAATTGTGCCAGGTTTCAAGGTATATTCATTTCCACGTATGGGGTTAGATCCATCTTGCTAATCCTAGCACGGATGAAGGTCAAATTCCTACTTACAAATTCTTTGCTCTGCTTTTGGTTCGCAGTACCTTGACCTAAGCTATTGTAGCCTTGCTATTCATGACCTTTTGTCTGCTTGGGCTATGAAATCCAGACCACTCAGAACAGAGGAAGATTTTCTTGATAAACTGAACTAGATGGATAAAATCTTAGATTCATGGACCTGTCCTGACTGGATTTCCTCCAAGGAGTCTTTTGTATACCTTTGTTAAACATTAGAGATACTCCAAGAAGTTACTTGGAGTGCACTCAGCTGATATTCTAATATTGGTATCCAGCATTTTGCTGAATCACACTCTGGCTTCTTTCTTTCCTGACTACATCATTGCACTTACCAGCTATCAATTTCTCATTGTTTAAGAGGCAGATTCACTCATGATGCACTTTGAATAGATTAAGTAGGTGTACCCCACTGTTTAGGGGGTACAATTGATCAGAATGTCATCCCTAAACTTCCTGATATTTCCTTGACCATATCTGAAAGTTAATTAATAAAATGAATCAACTAATCAGGACTATTTTCTCATGCTCTCAAATTTTTTTCATTACATTAGTATTAATATATATGCATACATTTATACCATTTATTAGAATTCAAAATTTTAAGCACAATTCTGACTATAATTGAACAGTTCATTCTTTACTGAATACACATTGATATCTCCTAACTATCAGCTTTTAAATAAGAACTACGAAACAAGGGCCTGGAGAGATGAATCAGCATTTAAAAGCACTCACTTAAGTAGAAGATCCCTGGGAGCTACTGAAGCAGGAAGGGTTCAGTACTGATAGAGCCAGGTAGCCAAAGGATGAGCAGCTAGGAGGTAGGACAGAAGACAGGAACGTATGACCACTGGGTCTGGTGAATGATACAAAGATTTTGAATTTAATATGATAGAAGTGGAGAGATATTAAAAAGATTGAGAGATAAATGCGATCTGTCTTTTCTCTGTGTTACGTTGAGAACAGACACATCAGGTCAAGGACAGAAGCAAGAAGAACTATGGGGGAAAACATAGTGGCTAGGACTGAGGATGGTACCCTTGAGATAAAGAAAATTATAGGATTTTATACACAGCTTGGAACCTTCATTCTTAGACTGCAAGACTTTGTAGTATGTATATATATATATACATATTATAGTTTCAACATATGGTATCACTAAGATTATGAGCTTTGATCTGAAGCTTGTGATTGAGAACATAATTGACAAGAAGATGTTTTCTTACTAAATATAATTACTTAACATCTAAAATGAACTCCTCAAAGTAGCTTTAGCATTTGGGTAAAAATCATGCAAGGCTGTGTATACACATATTCACACATATTTACATATGTATATGAACTTACATACTTCTGTCGAGAAGTATAAATAATCTAATAATCAAAGCATTCCATGCATGGTATCGGTGTTATTATTCGTCAAGGTTACTCTAATGTTACTGAATAATCTATTTTTTATTTGGAACTGAAAGCAGAGCTCTGAAATCAGAACTGAGAGGCTAGTTTTCTATGGCTATTTGTATTACCTCATCCTGGCAGATGCACACAACTCATTTCAGAGCATATAAGACAAGGCAGAGGGGTTCTAATGTGAACCGGGCAAAATAATTTCTAAGAAAAGCCAGTCAGAAGTTAAAAAAAAAACAAAAACAAACAAACAAACAAACAAAAAAGCTGAGCTCCTTCCAGGCACTGGATCATATCTAGAAGTATCTAGGCTGAGTGGGAAGTAGACCTAACCACCTACCCAGTGTGCCTGCTCATTGTGCGGTGATACACAGAGCACATGCAACAGGCTAAGAGACTGAGTATAGTTTACTTCAAAAATTCTTTGGCTAGAGAGGCCTGAAGTAACCCGGCAGAAATTGAGTGTTTGACAAATGTGTGGTAGTTTGACTATTAAAATCTCTGGTCACGGATAATAATGCAATGCTCCTTGGCGGGCAAAATGAAAAGCTATCAGAATAATATTTGCTTTCATCTGCTCTGATATAATGCCGAGAGTACCCGCTTATTTGTGGTTTCTTCCTGGGGTGCATTCTGAATCCCATAAATTTCAGTTCCAGGGAAAGCAGTGCTGAGGTGGAGGAAAAAAGCCCAAATTTCTCTTCTCTGATTTAAAAACTGTCTCCCACAGTGAGCTTCTCTGTTTGTCAAAAACTCTAATTGGTGTTTTCTCAACTTGCTGCTCGGCTGGTTTCTTTCTATTGATTTCATTTGGGGTTTGTAAAGCTGTATTTGGAGCTCTTTCCAGAGTTTGTTTGGAAGCTCATTTTTAATTTTAATGAGAATGCATTTTTAAAAATGTATATTATACCACCCTGCCGACTTTGCTCAAATAAACCTGCTACTGTTTTCAATGACTTCCAACCATGTTAGGGCCCTCAGTCTCACTCGCTAAAGGGACCCCTGTGCTACTCCTGGCAAAGTAACAAGATTAAGTAGAAAAATAAATGTCCTTCACTGTTTTTCAAGACTCTTAGCCAACAAAGGAAAAATAGATTCATTTAGGATCCACAAAACAGGTTTTCCCACCTCAGTTTTGAACAGCTTCCGTTGTCCATTGGAAGTCACATTATTCTGAAGAAGCCAAACCTAAACCAATCCACCAAGAAATTTACAAACCAGTAATAAATTTAGGTTTGGAACTAAATAAGTTATGTATCCATAAATTTGATGACTAAGAAATATTTTTAAAACTTTCATCTTTCTCTGTTATTAATCCTTAGAGCAGCTATAGTTATTGTGATCGGCCCTAGTGTCAGCTCTGTACGGGCAGCAGTGCTGAAGTGTTAGCAAGCATCCTTTGATTTGCCTCAATTCTGCTATCCTTTCCTACCTCAAAGATAGCCTGGCATAATCCTTTCTATTGCATCAAATTTCATGCTGCTCCAACAAACCAGTCTTACATTTTCTAACTTCTTCATTTATTAAGTAGCCTTACACCCTGGGTACTTTTTTTGGATGTATCTCTGGGATCTAATTTCCCTTCTTTCTTGTTGTAATACCTTCCTTAAGTCTAGTCGTTTACAGGCTCTCACACCCACCCACTGCTCAGTAGTCTTCTTAGCTAATAATTCTTTCATGCTGCTATCACTGTCTTTTAATACCACATTCTGGCAACACGTGCCTTGTTTTTAGAAAAGCTTTCAGAAGACAACCGCAAAGAAAACGCGTCAAGTTCGAGTTCTTCAGCTATGTATACCTTTCACTGTTTCCAAGCTACACTTTCCTTTAGATGTTTCTCTTATGAGCTCTTTCCCCAGCTACAATGAAGGCAATGAAAACAAGCCTGCGACACCTGCTGGTTTTTTATATGTCTATTAGTTCTATCATATGTATTTTTATAGTTTGGCAAAATATAAAGTAAGGGGAATGACCCCGAACATGGTCTAGGCAGAGTTCGAAATACTGTTTATTGCAGATGTTGAGAGTTTTGTCTTAAAGTCTTCAGTTCCAAAATGGAGATAATAAAGTATACTCATTTAGAATATGAAGTGAGTTCATTTAATACAGTTATCTAACTGTAAGCCGTGACAAATTATGAAAAGGCGTGGGAAATTAGCATAAGTGTAAAATTCTTTTACATAAATTTTGAGATTTCTACTTGGAAGAGCATGGATTTCTCCACTTGGAGAATCATTTCAATTTTACCTTATAAATGTCCTTCCATTATGAATTTCTCTTGCTTGATGCCTCTTTTGTGGGTGCAATGGTTGGTTTAATGTCACGTTTTGCAAATTAGAATCACCTAAGTGAGTAGGGAGCGTCTGCTGAGGAATTGTCCTCATTGTCTTACTGATGTGGGAAGACCTACTCAGGGAACATGGCAGAAGGGAGATCATTGGCCTTTTTGCTTGCTCTACCTTCCCTTTTGCTGATGACTTGGAGTTGCCGCGGCCCATAATTCCTTCAGTAGCAATTTCAGGCTCCATCATTGACTGGGACCAAAGGCTCTTCAGAATCCCTAGCTTTTTGGCACCAGATTGGGACTGTACTCAGCCTCATCGATTTGCCAACCAGTTTCTTGGTCTTTCCAGCACAAAACAGCCATTAAGACCTACTTTGGCTGCTGTGGTTACTAGCTCAAATCACCTTGACTTCAAAAATCTTTCTCTCTGTGTACATAAATGTTCTTCCTTTCTATCGGGTTATTTTTCTCTGAAGAATTCTGATTTAGTGTTTTACATATTTCCTTCCAAACAACTAATGTAGCATTCTGAGTTCAAATTACTAAAGAGCTCCCTTGTCCATCTTGAATCAGCCTATACTAAAGAAACAGGAGACAAGAGCTAGAGCAACGGAGAAGAGTCCTAGAGAGCATTGTAAACCCCCTGTGTTTCTAATGTTTTTGTATTTTAATGTGATAAACATCACTGCATGAAGATCTCTGTATGCCGATGAATGATTTCTCAGGAAAAAAAATTGTTTTCTCTCTCAATTCTAAAAACTACAAGGACTGTTAGATTAGTTTAAAATCATAGCACAAAACTGCTATTCTAAAAAAGGAGTTTTTTAAGGTTCTTTTATTCATTACCATATTTCGATCTTTAATTATTTTGCTAATTTAGTAGATTACTTTGTCAGGCTCATAGTGAAGTCAAGACATTAACCTCAGTCTGCATTTTGTGCAGTACACGCCAGCTTGACTAGGAGATTCCTGTTTCTTTCTTAAGCTCAACTTTATTTACTGATTTTATTCTTGAGAATTATATGACTTAAGATCTGCAATCAATAGTACTGCACTCCTGCTCTGTTGGCAGAAAGTGCTTACAGATAGGAACCTAAGAAAGAAGATATGAAGAGTTTAAGCATCTTTTTAATAAGCAACACTCACTTTGCTATCTCTCACACACACATTTGGAATTCTCAGATCTTTATTATTTCTTAAGGGTCTTAATGGATTCTTTAACAGTGATAAACTTAGACCAACTAATGAAAATTTTCAGAAGAAAAAATGTCAGCTCTTTATGAAGTTGATAATTGAAAAAAAATTCTTCTTGCAACTGGTTCCATACATGGGTCTCCTCAATGTGTTTTACAAAATTAGAGCACAGTTCATCAGGCCTCCTAATGTCAGTTAAACCCCAACACCTGCACAGAGTGAAAGTAAGTGTGGAGAAAGGCATGAAAGAATGCCAAACTCAGGACCATTGGGAGTTTTCTAGCAAAATATATTCTAATTATTTTTCCAAATACAAATTGATAATGACTTCATTTATCAAATTAACTCCATTATGTAAGGGTTAATCAATTGTGATTTTTTTCTAGATAATAGTTCCCATTAATAAAGAACATTATCAATTGCTAAGGAAACTGAAATATTATGTGAAAATCTGCATATATTTTCATTACAAATTCGCTAAAATAACTGATAATACTGAAAGCTGTTAAGATAAATAGTTGAGGTCAGTTACTAATATTAGCTCAGTAACTGGTAAGTTATTATAAAAGGCAAAATATATTCTAAAAAATAAATAGTTCAGGAACCAATTAGATATACTTTCTTGGCTTTAAAAGATAGTTTCTAACAGTACAAATGTAACATAAAATGATAATATTATGTTTGTATTTTCCCTTTCATTTATTTATTTAAATAAATGTTATTAAACAACTTCCGCTTGTGAGTTCTTGGGGGGAATTGCAAAGGTCTGGTAATGGAAAGCCAATTCACAGAAATAATACTAATCCAGTTTTTAGAGTAAAAGTACTGTGTAGATGATAATCTGCTTCCATAAAAGAGTTCCACAGGCAAGGTAACAGCAGTCTGGTAATAGATAAATAAATAGAAAGTGTTTGGTGGAAAAAATAGGGATCCATATACTCCAGAGAAGAACATCAAGAAGAAATAGTTTAAGGAAAACACAATGAGCCAGGATAATGATTGAACCTGAACAAATGGCTCTCAAATGGAGATATTTGGTAATGTTGAAAGGCATTTGGTACTACTGAGAGGCGTTGGGGGAAGGTGTGCTAGTATGTTTTCTGCTGCTAATAACACAATGCCACAGACAAATTTCAAAGAAAAGAAGGTTGTCTAGCTTATGGTACTAGTCCAATACAAGGACCTTGTATCTGGTGAAAGCTTGCTTTCCATCAACATCCTGAATCAGCACAGAATATTAAGTGATGAGTGGGACCTTCTGGTGAATATGTCTTGGTCTTTCTCCTTTTTCTTACAAACAATATTAGTGGATTTTATGCCAATGTGGCTAAATACCTATTATAAAAACTGACAAGAGGAAAGATCTAGTTAGGCTTATGATTTCAAAGACCCAGTCTATGGTTTCTTGTAATTTAGAATCTGTATTGGGCAGAACATCATGGTAGCAGAAGCACATGGCAGAAGCTGTTGACATCTTGGATTGAAAATAGGAAACAAGATAGGAAGTGGCTTGGGATAATACCCAAGGACCTAACCCACTGACTCACTCCCTCCAGTCATGTCTCACCCCCTAAATGTTCCAGAACTTCCACAAACAGAAGCACAAGCTGGGGACAAAGTATTGAAAACTTGAGCATATGGAAGACATACTAATAAGGCATTGTTTGGTTAAGTTACCTTCTATAGGTATTCTGTTTGTGGGAATTATGAGTAATAAGTTCCAATATGATGTTAAGAGGACAAAGTCAGATGCAAGCTATAGCTATGAGGAAGATTGGTCTTAGCATAAACTGAATAGATGCCAAGAATACCATTTGACATCTCACAAGACCTAAGATAGTCACAACAAAAAGACAATTCCATGCCTAAATATTAATAGTTAAGGTTAACAAGTATGGGGTTTCACAGTGCAGGGTTGCTTTGTACAATGTCAAGATGCTATGTGAGTTTGAGATGCCTAAAGAGGACTGAGGTGAAGATCGTGAAGGAAAGTAATGATGTAGGTAATGATAGTGAATCTCCATTATGCAGGTTCCCCGGGGACACTATTAACTCATTTAAACACCATGTTACTTCCCTGTGCCTTGTTGTTCTGGATCCCTGTAGCCCACTAACCTCTTCATCCTGAACTCTCTCTACTTGTATCTTATATATACTGTGGTGGTACTGCACAGGAAACTGCCCTTCATCTGTGTTTTTTCTTGAATCACATTGACTTGGACTGAACTTGCTTCTCATGGACTTACTACAACTGCAGGAGGAGCAGTGTAGTGAGGTAGTTATAAGCCCTGCTTCTAGAAGCAAAGACTCAAGTCTTTGCTGTAATGTGTACTATAGTATGGCTTTTTTGTAAATTATTGCAAAATGGAGATAATTATAGTGCTTATAGGGTTGTTAAAGAGGGGTCTCTCAGCTGAAAGAGACTAGTCTATACCGGAGACAGATTCTACACTAAGTAGACTAGTCTATTCACTGTAGACACTGATGAGATACCAAAAAATTGTTATCCAAGTTCATTTAGGGAACCAGTAACTTTATTGGGGTTACTTATAGGAGAAATGGAGACTCTAAGGCAGCTCCATCACCAAAAATTTTATCCTACACTCTCAAAATCTGCATGACAGAAGCTCCCTGCATAATCTACAATAACCTACAACAGTGAAGGTTCTTCCCTCCCCAGCAACTGCTTAAGTCACCTATAACTTCTGGTGAAGGTCCTCATGAGTCTGGTGAGTGTCATGAGCCTCTCCTACCACCACAAGGTATATTGCAATTTAAAGAAAATGGCCGACCAATGTCACTACAAACATTTCTATATTTTTAGACTTCCAAGACTAAACTGCTGATTTTGCATTCTGAATTTCTTACCAGCTCATAGCATGGACAGTTCTATCTATAAGATTCATTTAGTTTTCAACTTTCTCCCCAACAACATTTTTCTCCTGTATTGATTCGTCAATGCAGGTACAACTAAAAGGATAGAACAGATTCTCAGACGGGTCCCCCACACTCAAATCTCACCAAGTCTACTTAGTTTCTCCCACATACTCTATAAAACTGCCTCTTCTCTTTAACTTGCTACATCTAATCTACTGAGTCAGTGTTTAACCCCAGTATCCTTTAGTTATGTTTTGAACAAAATAAAATATGATAAGTTTTTTTAAAGCATCACACTGAAGTTGAATAGGGCAAACCAACAGAAGGAAAAGACCCTAGAATCAGAGACCTAGTCATTCACACACTCAGGTGTCCCATAAAAATACTGATCGGAAAGCTAGAATATTTACACAGGGGACATGGTACAGACTCATGTTGCCTCTCTGTATTTGCTGCTTCAGTATTTGTGAGTTCATATGAGCTTTGCTCAGTTGATTTAAAGAGTCTTACTCTTCTGGAGTCCTCCATTCCTTTTGGTACTTCAACTTTATCCATCTCTTGCTGGGGTTTCCCTGAGCTCTAAGGGGAGATAGTGATGAAGACACCTCTTTGGAGCTATGTGATTTGGGTCTCTTTCTTTGAATAACGTCTTACTGTGGATCTCTGTATTTGTTCCCATCTGCTCCAGGAGGAAGTTTCTCTGATGATGACTGAATAAGGAACTGATCAGTGAGTATATTATAGATCTATGAAAATATCATTAGGAGTCATTTCATTGTTACTTTTAAAAACAAACAAGAAAGGACAAAACCCAACAAAAATAAAAATAGTGGTATTTGGTTGTACCCTAGGTCTCTGAGCTGTCCGGTGTCTGGTTCTTCGTCTCTAGCTTATACAGTGTTCAGTGTGCATTTCATTTCATGGAATGGGCCTTAAGGAAACTGGACATTGGTTGGTTATTCCCACAAGGTTTTTGCCACCATTACACTAGCATATTTTAAAGGCAGGACAGATTGTAGAGTAAAGGTTTAGTGCCTGGGTTGCATTCATGTTTCCTTTTTGGTAAGCTTCAATTTACCTTATTGAACAAAACTCTACAAGATAAGACGAAGGTTCTACGTAGGCACCAACTCAACATCTGTATGTTTAATGAATTGTGTGGGTATTGACTTAAACAATGGGGCCTTGATGTCCTCTTGCAAAGAGAAATCTATTATCTTGGCCACCATCTGGGTTCTTAGGAAATTTCCACCCCAGTACCAGCACAGGAAGCTTTATTTGATGACAAGAGATGTCCAATAGATGTTCTGCTTCTCTCATTATTTGGAGACTTCATTAGAATCACCTTTACATATCGTAGGAAGTTTCTACTATGCCAAGTTTCCATACTGCCCTTCCAATGCCCTTCAATTCTAGCTGTCTTTCGTCACATTCCCTCCCTCAATCCCATCCATATTTCATTCCCTTTCTCACATGATTCTCCCATTCTCATCCCCTCCTGACATCCCTTGGCTCAGGTCTACCCAAGAAATCTCATCTATTTCACCCACCATGGAAATCCATGTGCCACCCCTAGTCACTTCCTCTGTGCCTATCCTCTCTTTGTCTATGGATTATAAATGGTTATCATTTATTTAGCAGTTAATATCTGGATATCAACAGAAGACAGAGCTTCAAATGGGGACTGGTAACCAAATAGCACAGAGTAGAAAGAGAAAGACATATCAGGCACCTGAAATAGGATCAGTCTAAGGATGTTCACAGATACCTCTTGTTGGTACTTAGAAAGAAGTAGCAGGTTAAGTTCTAAAAAGGAGCAAAAGTAAATTGTGCATGTAACCCTATAACAGTAAAGTAAAACAACATTAACTCTTTTCCATACCTTTTTTATTTGGAGTTTGTGGGTCGTCATTTGGTCATATCATTCAGCACTTGGGCAAACCTGAACTGCAAGCATCTTATTTGAGGCTATAGGTATCTCTCTTGATTTTATTTAATATCACTGTATTTAATCTCCTATTCCTCACTCACCAATCCAGTGATTTGTTATATTTGGTTATGTCTAAAAACTTAAGAGAAGATTCATTATTCTTAAATTTATACTCTCTTTCTGTTACAAGATGACATAGGATATTACCTAAATCCTATCGATTTGGACATGCTATTCGGCATCAACTTGATGGTGATATAATATGCCTATAATCCCAGTACTTGGCAGGCCAAAAGTAAGAGAATTGTATGACTGAGTCTAGGCCTACATGCAAGACCCTGTCTCAAAAACAAACAAAAAGATGCCCAAAATTCACTTGTATGAATACTGAGGTGTGAGCCATCTAACACAAAGGCTTAGTCATCCTTCTTTCCAACTAGCATACAATTCAACGACACAGATGGACACTAGTCTCAATGCTTGACAAACACTATAATATGTTGACCTTATGCATAAAAGAATGAACAATTAAGTACTCGTTATTAGGATCAATGGGATAAGAACGTAATTGTTACTTTGAAATTACTATGCATGTAAAATATTTTTATGGCTTCTGACTTTTGTCAAGTTGCTTTACTGCTTTAAGAACAACTCTGATTCCAGTGATGTGCATTGCTACGTTAACCTCCATCCCTTAGCTGAACTGA
>LOEQ01014450.1:0-17973 GCA_001685075.1 Bramus lutescens | reverse complement strand
GTAGTTATTGAAGCTAGATAGATGGTGGTAACACAGTGTGCTCCTGTGTGTGTGTGGTTTACAGTCTCTGCTCCCTTAGCAGAAGCTACTCTGAAGGACTGTGGATAAGTTTAGATTATAGGAAGCATAAGAATTAGCAGTAGATCCCATGAAGAATCATGCTGGCATCCATGTGCCAGACCAAATCTTTGAATTCTTAAAGCAGCTTCCCCTTTAGTTATACCTTCATTCCAACAAATTTAATGCTATAATTTCATACCCAATATGACCAGCTGCTGCCCCTCTCTTGCATTCTACCAGAACTTAACAGCCAATAACAGTAGCTACTGAATGTGTAGTGTGGACATCCTTCAGATCCATAGTGACTACTGACTATTTGTATCTAAACCTCCATTGTTAAGTAGGAAAAAATGGGAAGGGAGAAGAAACAAAGGGTTTTCTATGTGTATGCATGCAGCTTTGGTGGGGGCATGTGCATGTGTGAGTGAGTGTGTGCCAGAGGATGATGACCTTGGGTGTCATTCTTGAGGACTTTTATTAAATTGAGACATGATCTCTTAGTAGTCTGGAACTCCCCAAATAGTCTAAACTGCCTGGCCAGGGAGCACCAAGGTCTACCTTTCTCCACCCCCCTAATACAACCATTACAAGGGAACACCACAACACTAGGCTTTTATTTACATGTGTTCTGGGAATCAATCTCAGGTCCTCATGCTTGCTAGACAAACACCTTATAGACTGAGCTCTTATCTCCCGAGGCCCCAGATGGATCTTGAATTATAACACAACAGAGGGTCTTCTAGAAGATGGTGTGGGTTGTCACCGTATAGTGAGGAGTGAAGGACAGCAATGGACACAGATACTTTCCCTAGGGCAGCAAGCAGAATGGATTTCACACATCTGAATTCTATCTTTGACTTCAGATACACACACTGACCAAAGAAATCTTATCTAGTCTACATCTGCTTTTTTATTTTGTTTTATGAGATGAATAAAATTGTAAACCTCTCATTTTAAGAAAAGGGAAAAACAAGGTTCCAAATTGGTAAATTCCTTTCCTCGAACTCCAATGTAGCCCAATGACACATTAAAAATAGCTTTTCCTGTTGGCAATGGCCAAGAAACATAAATATGGAGGATACTGATCTGTCTGGTATCTTCAAAGTTGCTCCAACTTCTGAGAAGAGCGCTCTAAAGATTTATCCCCAAATAATACATTTTTGGTAAAAATAGTTAATTTTGACATTTCATGTACTTTTATAGAAACTTTTACTGCAAACATTTAACTTCAGATACTTTAGAAAATAAAATATGCAAAACTCATGCTGGGTTTACTTGTGGCATTATTATTTTTTAAAGGAGTCTATGAAATACTTTAGCGATGGGTTTAGAAATCATATATGTATATGTATGAGTTCATCAGACTGGATATGAGAACTGATGTCATTAATTATTTTTCATCTTAGTGTATGATGTATGTGTACAATATATGTATGTATGTGTCTGTGTGTGTTCATATGCATGCCATGGCTTATGGGTGGCAGTGAGAGGACCTAGGTTGTCGGTCCTTGCTTTCCACCTTGTTTGAGACAAAGTTCAAACTTACTGGATGAGAGCAATTCTACAAACATACACAGCCATAAATGTAGATTCGCATTCTGCTGCTGCGGGGAAGCAGGAACACTTGGGATTTGCGTGTTAGCATTCAGGAGAGTCTCTTGCCCTCCATGTGGAAAATAGGTTTCTTCACTGAATGCATAGATGTCTTTTCACCCAACCGGAGCCTCTTCATGCAGCAAGTTTCCTGATGCAGAATTTGCACAAGCCTGCCTAGGGAGAAATTTATGTGGCTTTCTGCTCACATACAGATGGTCCTTGAGTGAATAAGATATAGGGATTGCAATTGGGCTGGCACCTTTCGATCTGTTTGGGGATGTTACTTCATCCCTGGGAGGGAAGTAGAATACCACAGTTTCCAGGCAGCAGTGAGTGTTATTCTTGCACAATTTTGTGCTGAATTGAAAATATATATATCATCTAGGGAAGGGGAAAAAAACAAAACAAAATCTCCAGCTCTCCAAATTTTATGGAGTTTCTAGTTCCATGTGGTCTTCAGTTCTCCATGATGTTATAGAATATTATTTTAAAATGTGTTATATTTGTTTATGCTATGGAATATTTGTTTAATGATTCAAAGATGTGTTGCATTTTTATATTGCTTTTGTTTAACTCTGTGAAGCTCTGTTACTTTGCCTGTCTAAAACACCTGATTGATCTAATAAAGAGCTGGACAGCCAATAGCAAGGCAAGAGAAAGGATAGGTGGGGCTGGCAGGCAGAGAGAAGGAAGAGAAGTTTGGGAACAACAAGAAAAGGAGGAGAGGAGGACATCCAGGGCAAGCCAACCAGCTATGCCCAGCTACACAGCAAGCCACAGAGTAAGAAGTAAAGAAAGGTATATAGAATAGAGAAAGGTAAAAGCCCAGAGGAAAAATGGTAGATGAAATAAATTAAGAGAAGTTGGCCTAAAGCATGATGGGGAAACCCACAGAAACAGCTGACATGAGCGAGTAGGAGCTCACTGACTCCGGACTGACAGATGGTGAACCTGCATAAGCCTGATCTAGGCCCTCTTAATGTCAGTGACAGTTGTGTGACTTGGGCAGTTTGTGGGGCCACTAGTAGTAGAGCCAGTATTTATCCCTAGTGTGTGAATCGTCTCTTTATGAAAGGATACCTTGCTTAGCCTAGATGCAGGTGCAGGATGGGGGGGACCTTAGTCCTGCCTCAAGTGATGTGACAGACTTTGTTGACTCCCCATAGGAGGCCTCACTTTCTCTGAGGAGTGGATGGGGTGGGGTGGGGAGAAGGTAGGGGGAGCCGAAGGATGGGAGGTAGAGGGAACTGGGATTGGTATTTAAGATAAGATTATTTTAAAAATAAAAAAGAAAGAGACATAAATAAAATATATGAATCTGAAAAAAAAAGAAAAGAAAAATAAAGTTGGCTAGAAACAAGCCAAGCTAAGGCCGGACATTCACAAGTAAGATTAAACCTCTGTGTATTTATTTGGGAGCTGTGTTGTGGCTCCCCAAGAGCTAAACATGAAAAATCAAAATCATCATGCTCTAGATCTACTGCTTCTGACTATTGTGGTGGCGGTGGGCAGAGATCGGGATAGAACATCCCAGTGCCAGCCACTCCTGCTCTGTGGTAGATGCACTCTCTTCCAAGGAGGACACTTGGTTTGCCTAAGGAGACAACTTGGTGAGCCCAGTTCAGATCCAGGGAAGTTTCCTTCTCAATGATTTCTTCTTGCAATGGAAATCCCGTCAGCTTTTCTCTATGCTTTCTCAAGGAAAGCTGCACGGTGCACTTAGGATAGGAGACAGAGTCGGTCACTGAGGGTAGTCACGGGAGCAGATGGGGAATGAAACTGCGTGGAGAGTAAGAGGCCAGGCCAAATACGTCCGTGCTTAAGGCATTCTGTACATGTCTCTCTCCAGTGTGTCAACGAAATGGACTGTTTGGGCAGCAATATCTCTGCCGGAGTCGACATGAAAAGACTGCCCTGGCTAAAGGCTAGACCAAGAGCCCTGTCCACTTTAAAGTAGCCCTAGCAACCAAAGCTGATAAAGTGGGCTGAAAAACATGGGATGTCAATGTGATCGAAAGAATAAAGCTGTATATTGGATTTGTTTTTAACCAAGGAACAGTGGCTCTAGCAGCTCGGCCCCAAGTGTCTCAGCTAAAGACCCTGCCCTGTCAGGCTTAGCTGGAACATCTCTCTGATGGGTGACATCTGTATGCAGTCTAGTACTACGAGAAGTGAAATTGCGTGAGACGGGAAAAGTACAGCATGAGTTTCATCACACCTGAAAGTACTCACTGATCACCTACCGAGTAATAGCGGCTCCGTGAGGCAGCTGAGAAGAAAAACAAAATTACTTCTTAAATGACACAGCACCTCTGACTTTAATAAACTCAGAGACTTTCTCTGTGTGTGTGTGTGTGTATGTGTGTGTGCATCTATATATACACATTTGAGTGTTCATTAATATATGTTCAGAGACCAGAGGAAAACTTTGGACATTGTTCATCAGGCACCATCCACCTTGTTTGTTGAAACAGTTTTCTACTGGCCCGTAGCCCACTAAGTAAGCTGGCCTGGCCAGGGAGCCCCAGGGATGCATGTGTCAACCTCCCCAGCATTGGGGTGATAGGCAGTAGCTGCCATTCCCAATTAAAAAGCACAAACAAACAAAAATATATGCATTTTGGAGGTTGAGCTCAGGTACAAGGAAAGCACTTTAGGAACTGAGTTATGTCCTTATCCTTTAGATATCATTCATAAGATACTATTATGCTTAGACAGAGTCCGGTCATTTGGAAAACTCAAAGGGAAGTTGTCTTCAGGCAGAGAAGAGCTCAAGGTGCAGTTGTATGTTTGATGGAAAATTTGAGGGGAATGAGAATGCCCTTTGGGAGGAAAAAAGTATATTACCCTGGATAGTTGGTTTTAAAAGCTTCAACAGGTATTTATTTGGACTTTAGGTCATAACAAAAGTTGTTTAAAAAATGCCATGGTGGAACCTATCATTGGAAGAATTTTAACTGGAAGTGAGAATGCATGGCTAGTGAGTGTGAAGTCCCAAGTTCAATACCATGTGCTGGGAAAGAAGACTTGAAGTCTCTACAGTAACATCCGGAGACACATTTTCTAACATGACTGTTCACTGAGTGGAGGTGTAAAGGCTCGAATCACACTCCACTTGTAAATAAAGCCGTTAATACTTGGCACTCAGGACTATGAGCTGTTTCCTTGGGCTTTGGGAACCTTGAAAACTTCAGTTCCATTCCTGAGACCCACATGCTGGAAGGAGATAACTAACTCCCTTGCTTTGTCCTCTGTCATCTACAAGTGTACAGTGGAACATACATTCACACATACTAAATAAATGCAGTATAATAAAATTCTCAGACTCAGTAAATAAGCATGAGAACTAATTACATCTCAGTAAGAAGACTTTTTCCCCCCACAGGTTTTTGTTTGTAGTAGCTGCCTGACCAATGTTCAGGTTAGTGGTTAAAGATAAATCTTACCTACAACTACTTAGACGCAAACAAAGAAACTCAGAACTCTGTCTAAAGCCTGGCCACTGGGAATGAGTGGCTTATTTTCATCACATTTGGGAAGTAGATGGTGCACCGTGAGACAACTGGGAATCTGAACCCTCCTCATCGAAATACTACAGCAAAGCAGACTGTAATGGATGTCAGGAAGCAACGGGCCGCTTCATGGTCTGTGGTTTGTTGTTGTCGTTGTTTTGTTTTGTTTTCCAGACAAGTAGAGGTTTGGGAAATGAGAATATTAAAAAGGTACAGCTGGGGAATGAATGACAGCCTGCTCTCAGCATGTACAAAAAGCTTTTCTATCTGTGACCAGATTCCTAAGTTATTTTAAAAATACAGCAACTTGATTTCCTTAGTGAGGACTGAAGGGGATCCACAACACCTCTGTTTCAAGCTGCAGCTTTGAAATATCACCGGTTTTAAATCACCCTAGAGTTGTGCCAAGTAACCGTTCACAACATTACTGAGGGTTCTGGGTTGCTTGAGTTTATTTTAACAATTTCTTATATGTCCCTACTTTTTTCTTTACCTTTATTTTTTTTTAAGTGTAAAGCCAAAAATTAATGGGGGAGAGGTGAATAGGCATTTTTCTTCTTGATCTAGAGACTTCTGCAAAGAACTTCTAATTACACAAGAGTAGTAACTCACCAGGTATGCTGAGACAGTTACATTTTAGCTTAGAAAAACCGAACACGCTTTTATTTACATTGTATGTGGTATGTGTGTTTTCTGTGTGTATTCAAGTCAGAGACCAGCCTCAGTTTGTCTTCCTTTATCATATTCCAACTTGATTTTTAAGACAAGGACACAGAGTACATGATTCAGCTAGGCTGGCTGGCCAGAAGACCCCAGGGATCCTCCAGTGTCTGTCATCTGAATATGGGATTACAAGCATTCTGGATCATACCCAGAATGTTGTATGTGATTTCCGGGAATTAAACTCTGGTGCCCATGTTTGTATAACAATCTCTCTCACGACTGAACCACCTCCCCAGCCTCTTTGCCAGGCTCAGACTAGTGGGACACACTTAGATCTTGTAGGTGTAAATGAATGAACTAAGGAGTGACATGCAGCCCTGACCTTCTATGCTGGTGGTGAAGTGTGTCCTGAGAAATGTGTTCTAAGATGCATCCATCACCCTGTGCAAACAAGGAAGAATGCCATCCCAAACTCCCAGCTGCAGTGTCACCAAGAAAGAAATCTTAGGAGACCATTGTCACATAGACTACTATTCACTGAAATGACTCTATGTAGAACATATTTAAAATCTCACCCTGAGCCATGGGCCAGGCAGGACTGAGAACCATATCAAAACTTGGTGTTAAATTTGTGTTAGATTTGATGAACAGCATGGAAAATTCTCTTCTTCATTGTACAAACAAATTGAAGTGTTAGCACATGGTGCTGATCATTTGAGATTTGTGACATCAGTCCTGCCCTATACTCCTATAAACCCAGTGGTCCCTTTTCCTCCTTACACTCCTGTCCCCCTTCCTCCTGTCCTTCCTTTCTTTCTCTTTCTCCTTTCTCTCATTATTCTTTCCTCTCCTCTCTATTTCCCTTCTATCTCCCCTCCCCCTTGCTTGTTCTTTCTGTAGACCTTAAGTCTTTCATTGGTCACATACAACACAGTTGCTCATGGGTTCAGTGTGGCAAAGGCATTATTCAAGATAACTTCTTAGTAGAAGTCTGCATTCTTTCCTTGGAATATTTTCTCTAAATGTCAGTAATGTCAAGTAGAAAGGGCTGCATATTTAGGTTAGTAAACCTTGTTTAATTCCCCATCTCTATCCACCTAACCACAGCCCCTTAAGTGAGCCATCTAACCTTTCACTAACTCAGCTTTCTCATCTTCCAAGTAGATATAATTATAGTCCTAAAGTACATTAAAATGATTAATAGATGAGAAAGTTCTTCAATGAGCTCTGTTCAATTTTGTGCTATTAATAATTTAAGACATGAAATTATGGGAAAGGCAGCCTCAACTTTCCCAGATGCTAGTAGGAACCAGTGTTTTGTGTCTTTTCAGAAGCTCAAATGGGTTCTGGTGACATCGCTAGACTCCCCAGAAACCATGCAGAGAACAACAAAAAACAAAACAAAACCCAAACAAGCAAACTAAAGATCAAAAAACCAGGCTTGATGGTGAATGCTTGTAATCTCAAAGCTGGGGAGGGAGAGACAAGCAGAGCCCTGGGGCTCATTTGGCAAACTCTGGACCAGTGAGAACGCCTATCCCAAACAAGGTAGAAAGTATGAAAGATGAAACTCAAGGTTGTCTGATGACTTCCACATGAATGCAAACACAGAAATACACACACATGTGTACAGAGACACACACATACATACATGTATACTTGCATATTTACACATACCACATGAACACATACACAAAAATCCTGGTTTGGATGTCTTCATGGTCTTCACTCTGCTTCTAAGCAGTTATGCACCACGGTACAATTGTTGACTTTTTTTAAATAATGCAATGGTACCCTGTTGACTATAATGGCCTAGCTCAGGTAGATCCTCTGAGAGCCTTGGTTGTGTTGTGGTCTGAGTGAGAATGACTTCCATAGGCTCACATAGTTGAATGTTTGGTTCTCTTTTGGTGGAACTGTTTGGGAAAGATTGGGAGGTGTGGCTTGTTGGAAGAGTTGTGTCACTGTGGGGGGGGGGCTTTGAGGTTGCAAAAGTCCATACCATTCCCAGTTAGCTCTCTTTCTAGTGCTTGTGGATCAGATGTGAGCTCTCAACTGCTGCTCTAGTGCCATGCCTGCCTGCCTGCCTGCCGCCATGCTTCCTGCCATGATGGTCATGGACTCACCCTCTGGAACTGTAAACCCCAAGCAAACGCTTCTGCTGTAAATTTCCGTGGTCATGGTGATTTGTCAAGGCAACCAAACAGTAACTTAAGACGGCTTGTCGTTCTCGAAGTCCTTGGTAATGCAAGCTGCATCAAATCTTTTTTACTCTTAAACTAGTTTCATTCTGAGTCCTTGAAAATGCTCATTTCAGAAGATGACTGTGAAGGACAATCTGAGCAATGAGCAAGAGAACATTGTTGGCTGGAGAGGTCACTCAGAGGCTGAGACCACTTGTTGCATTGAGGAAGGGCTGGAGTTCGATTCTAAGCACCCATATTGGGAGACTCACAAGCACCTGTATCTCTACCTCCAAGGAGTCTCCTGCTCATTTCTGACCTTGGAAGGGATTATATTCACATATGCACATGAATGAATATGCATGCCTATACATAATTAAATTTTTAGTAACCATGTTTTCTGTATGAAATTCTGGCATTCTGCTCTTCCCCTCTTTCCTGTGAAACTATTTGTTTAATTAATTAATTTATTTATTATGTTAAATCTATATACGTGTGTATGTTTTAAGCTTAGCATATTCCCTATCTGCCCTTCCCCACCTTTACCTCAACCTTCCCTAATTCTTTTTAATTTCTTTTGTTTCTTTTGTCATTTCTATTTTTCTTCCATATGTATGTGTGCTTGCAGTACATGCACATTGTTTTATATATCTGTATTAACTCTAGGAACTACAAAAGAGAGAAAACAAGAATTATTTATCTTTCTGAGACTCACTAAATTCACGTAATATAATTATCTCCTGTTGTTTCTATTTCCTTGCAAACTACATAACTTTGTTCTTCTTAATGACTGAAAAATGTTCATTGTGTATATGTACCACACTTTCCTTATCTATTCTGTTGTCATTGGACACTTAAATGAGTCCCATAGCTTAGCTAAGCTTACCTTAGCTATGGAACCCACTTAATAAATGTTCTTTAATAAAGGTGTAGGCATTCTCCTCTGTATAGTTCTGACCTTTGAATCCTTAGGGATGGGGCTCAAGGTCAATGTCCTATATACAGAGTTGAAATATTTATGGAATACTCTGGAATACTCCTTTGGACAATGAACTGACAGATATGAACTATCTACTGAGTACCAGGTTTATTTGAAAATGAATGTGAGCACGAGAAACATGAGGCACAGTCTCATAACACAGGTTGTCATTTATTCTAGGAGGCAAGACTTTCATGTGGGAAATATTTGTGCCCTAAAATGAGAGGGTTTCAAGGGACAAAATGAATGTTATAAAGATTAGTGAAGAAACATCTTGACAGAAAGTGAGGCAGATCTGGAAAATAGATGCACTTTCCCTATAAAGGAGATGTACAGAGCAGCATGTAGCATCAAAGTGAGCTAGCGTCCCCAGTAGAAGTAGGTGCCACTTTGGGGACCATGGGGTTGTATTAGTGACCCATCTCTGTGCTGAAACAAAATACCAGAGGAAAACAACATAAGGAAGGAAATGTTTATTGTGGCTTACAGTTTGAAGACACAAACTTTAACGGTGCAGAAGGTGGTGGGTGCCATTCACATTCAGGGTGGATCTCACCCCAGCTAACCTAATTTATAAATTCCCTCTCACACGTGTCCAGAGATTTCTTTCCATGGTGATCCTAGGTCCAAATAAGTTGATAGTTGGTGTTAATATCACAGAAGTTTTGGAAGTAGGTATTAAAGTCAAGCAGAAGAAGAACAATTAACATGCTGCAATATAAGCTATATGAATACTCATAAATAAGTTTAAATGTACAAGATGTTAACTGAGTTGACAAAGTTGTGAAGCAATTTAAGTTCAGTGAGAGAAGAGTTAAATATCTTCCAGTGTCCTGACACCATGAAGTTCCTCAAAGCTGTTGAAAAGAACGAAGTACATCTTTATGTGCTGATGTGGGAAGGCAGCCACGGAAGCACGCACACTCTGTCAGTGGAGAGAGCGTATTTGTGAAAGATCTGTTGTTGTTTAACATATTCTTCCATGATTGAAACGTTCCATCCTTCAGAGAAGCTCCTTAAGAAGGAAGTAAAGGACTCGAAGTAGTTTCAGGAAGTCCCTAAAACTAACCAGATTCACCAGCCCCTTCCCTGAGGGAATAAGCAATAAAAATTGAGAGTTCCCCTCCAACAAAGCAAAGCCAAACTGCTAAGAAGAGCCGGGCAAGCAAAGCTACAAAGACTCTTGAGACCAGTCCAACTGCCCGGAAGAAGCATAAACCAGCTAAGCTGCTTGGAAGAGGTTTAGACCAACTGAGGCACTGGAAAGGGCACTGTCCAGCCTGTTGAGCTGTCTGGAGACTGTGCAGTGAGCTCCAGGTTCCCAGCTTTATGAGCTGTTATCATGTAGGGGTGGGATTTGGGGACACAGTTGTCTTTGAGTCAATTCTGTTCTGTAAGTAATCCCAATAAAACCCATTGATTTATCGAGTCAGATTTCGGGGGTATCTGGACTTTGGTCTGTTAGAGGTTCCCTATTTGGGGTGAGTAGGTAGGTGTCTTGCGTCTCCCCAGAAAATTTTTTGTCCCACAAAATAACATCTGTTAATTTGCCAACTGATTTTAAAAAATCAGTGATGCTCGAGGAAGATGGATGTGAGATCTTGTATTGAATTAAAAAGGGAAGATCATAGGTGAGGAGAGATGCTAGGAGATTTGTACATCTGAGTACAGACATCCAAACCAAGAATAAAATGATTGTAAATGACTTCATAACCCGCCTTCCCACTTCCTAGTTCTTACTCCCTCTCTTCCTCCATTTTTTCTTTTCCTCCTCCTACCTCTCTTCCCTCTGTCCTCCACTCCTTCTCTACTCCTTCTCTCCTCCCCCTTCCTTCCTTCCAATTAAATTAAAGTTTTGCATATCTTAGGTGAGTGTGCTACCTCGGAGCTCTGTTCCACAGCCCTGATTTTAAATAGGAAATAAAGGAGAGGGGAGAGTTGCTCCCTGTCTAAGCTTGGGAAGTGTACCCTGAGAAGAGAAGACTCTGACAGCCCTGTGTGAGTGAAAAAGCATCTTGAAGAATGTGTTCTTGCTTCTGTTTCTTAGGATGGAGGAAACTGTCCGAAGTCTGTTGCAGAGCCAAGGGTCTCCAGAGCAGAAAAGGGAAGAACCTGCAAAGATCACGGCCTTCCAGGTACACCATGTTTCTGGGCGCCAGTGTGTTTGGTTTGGTTGTCTTCCTGGGAGCCTTTATGTTGAGAAATCTTAAGCATGTTTGTTTATCCCAATGATTTCTTAAGTTCCTCCCTGAAAGAGGTCCTAGATGTGCATGCAGGGTTGGGAAGGCATCGCGTCGTCCTATTGTCAGGGAGGTGCAACGTAGGGTACACAAGGCAAGGGATGGTCTCAGATGCTGACTTGAGGAGCCCTTGCCAGAGATGAATGACTGGGGAATGCCTGAAGAGAATGAGGGCTGGGCCACTCCAGGATGAAGCGAAGCTAGCTTAGCCACAGGGATGAGAGTTACAGCCTAGGCTTGAGGAGATTAGGCAGCTCCACATGACTGCCAGAAGGATGCTCATTGGATAGCCAGCCTAGGCTGATCAATGAGTTTTCAAATAAAACTGAGCCTCTGCCTCAGAAACCAAGATGAGAATAGAAGATGAAGGGAAACACCCAGGGTTGACCCATGGCCTTCACATACACACACATGCACAAATGTATGCATACACACAAAAACGTGTGCATGTGTACCTGTGCATGTATGTGTATGTGCCTGTGTATCGGTATGTGTACCTGTGTTGTACATTTCTCTGTGTGTATGTGTATGCACTTATACCTGTGTGTATATGTGTGTGTACTTGTGTGTGTTTATCTGTATGTATGTGTATCTATGTGTGTAGCTGTGTGTGCCTGTGTGTATTATGTGTGCCTGTATGCATACGTACTAGTGAGTATGTGTTTACCTGTATGTGTATGTATGTATATGCATACATGTGCGCATATGTACATGTGACTGAGATGTACCTTTGTACATAAGTATACATGTGTATATAGGTACACATGTGGACATCTTTCCCTATTATTCCTTAGGCTTTTTCCACTTTGTTTGTTTGAGACAAGGTCTCTCTCTTGCCTAGAACATGACAGTTCAGCTCTGATGACTGGCCAGGGAGCACCAAGGATCTGCCTGTCTCTCCTTCCCCATTGCTAGGATTCAAACACACAGCCTTTCACCAGGCTCTTTACAGGTCTTCTAGTAAACCAACATGGCCTTGTATGCTCCAACCTCTAGAGACCCTATCACCAACTCTTTGTTGAGCCATTCTCTATGGAATGTCAATTAATATGAGCACAAGAACAGGAGCCCTGTGCCTGCCTTCCTAGTGCTGTAAAGACTATAAATATTCTTGTTTGTCCAACAGCCTTTAAAGTGGGTATTCTTGTGCTTGTAGGCATCTTAAGCTGGTGCTATAGATATCTTTTAGATTCTTGCTAAAATTAGAAGTCCCAGCAATTTCCAGGTTGCCTGTGTGGAATTAAACTATACCACCTTCTGCAGAAATATATAAATATGTGTGTGTGTGTGTGTCCCCTTGTGTGTATATGTATACATAAAAAGTAGGTGGGTACCTCTAAAAACCCAGGTCAAAAAGTCACTGTTTCAAAATTAGAATAAATAAATTAGAGCTGGGGAGATGACCTATTTGTAAAGTAGTTGTCCAAGTGTGAGGACTTGAGCTTCATACCTAACGTCCAGGTAAAAGCCAGAGTTAGTAGAGCACACATGTGTCATGCCAACCCTGGGGAGGTAAAGTCAGCAGGATCCCACTTCACTAGCAAGCCAGTAGAACAAGATCAGTGACACCAGGCAAAAGAGACCTGACTAAAAACTAAATTAAAAAAAAAAAACAAAAAGAAAGGAAAAGAAAAACCAGTGTAGATGATTTCTGGGGAACAACAGCCACAATTGATCCCTGACCTCTATATGCAAGTGCACATGCAAGCACACACATGTACCTGCACACATACATACACTAGTCAAACCAACTACTGAGTAATGAAATAGAAAAAAATGAAAGAACACTCATGAGCTCATGAGACAGTGTTTGACGCTCATTCTCACTGTGGAAGTGGCAGTTCCTGAGTGATGGAACCATTGTCCGTATGTGCGGAGAAGGCACTGTGTGCACCAGGGACAGACTCATCTCTTTGGGGAGAAATGTGAGACGTGAGAAGCATTCCTTCAGAGGAACCCCAGTGTAAACATCTGCTTTTCTCTCACTTCGTCTGGCTCTGCGCTCCTTGTCTCTGGGTGTCTCGGGCTTTCTGATACGCCATGCTGACTCTTCCTGCCACTTGGGCCACCTTTCCTGTTGTTAAGTTTGGAAACTTTTCTTTGAAAAAAAAATCAAAATTGCACATGAGAGAGAGGGTCATTGAGCATCTGTGAAACAGAGCAACTGTTAGAGAGACACATGGTCTCTGTCTACCAGGATACATACCCACTGGCAAGCTGGATTTCATGGGATCTGCAGACTTTATGGATAGGCCATTCACAGGCCCCCTGTGTCCCCAGCTGCCTGTGTGTTTTTCCATTTTCACAACCATAGCCCCTCATGTTCCCACTTCTTTGAAAAAAAATAAGGAACATGAATTGAATCATAATTCAATTATGATTTAATTAATTCATTAAATTTAATGAATTAATTAATGCATTAAAAATGTGACAGCCAAATGGGATGAGGAACAAGACTTTGGACCTCACACAGAAAGCCTCTGTGTTCCTTGTTTTTCAGGCTTTAAAAGAAAGCATTTGGAACTAAATGAGGAATTCTAAATATAAATGTTCTCAGCAGGCAGCAATGTTGTTCAAATGACACAAATATAAAATGTCAAATGCCTTCTCAAGAATTCTATTCTGTTTGCACACTTACAAGTCAACACAGGGAGAGAGTTCTTGTTTCTTTGTAATTTGTCTCTGTGTGAAGGTATGTTTATGTGAGGGTATATATGTATGTGTATGTGTGAGCATATAGAGGTCAGAAGTCAACTTTGGTGTCATCTCTCAGGTGCTGACTATCTGGGATTTGAAGACAGGTTCTTCCTAGGCCTGGAACTTGACAAGTAGGCTAGGCTGGTTAGCTGGCATGCTCTGGGGAATCTGTCTGTCTCTTCCCCCACACTGGAATTATAAGCATGTGGCATCTTGTCTGACTTTTCACCTGCTAGGAATCAAACACAGGTCCTCATGATTACATGGGAAACACTTATACTAACTGAACAATCTTGTCAGGCCCTGTTTGCACCCTTTTAACTGGAATAGAAGGTAACCAAAAAAGTGGAATAGAGATTGAGTCCAGAGAATTAAGTCATCCTCATCATAGAAAATTTAGAGAATTGCACAGTGACCAGAAGTGACCACAGTGTCAAGTTTATCGGATTTCATTCTTTCATTTCCCCTCCCTGGACAGCCCTGTGCTATCTGAGCCGAGAGCCACACTTCCAGAGATGGGCTCCATTCAAAATGGATCCTTCCATAGAAACCAGAACCAGCTTAAAATTCCCATGGATTGTCCTTGGGGAACTTTTATTAGTTGATGTCAATTGTACAAACTAATAAGCTTCACAGTGACTTTTTCTATATACAGGCATTGTGCAGGTGACCATATTCGTCCCTTCGGTGTTTTATAGAAAATAAGTTACATTGTATATCACTTCGTTCAACATCAAAATTTCTGTTTTTATCCATAAGTGATTCTTTAGAAGAATTGTCAGGTGTGGTTAAGTATTGAGAAATGTCTCTTTCCTAGTTATCCTAAGAACTGTCCATCCTCAAATATGCACATTGTCATATGAATTTGTTTTTCTGTGTGCATACATTAGCATACATGTCATGGCATATGCATGGAGATCAGAGGACAACTTGGAGGAGTCGGTTCTCTCCTTCCTATATGTTTTGAGGCAGGATCTCTCCCATTCTGTTGCTGTACTGCGTGTTCCAGGATATCTAGCCTGTGAGCTTGCTGACAGTTCTCCCATCCCTGCCTCCAGCCTCAGCACGAGTACATAGGGACTATAAATAAATGTATACGATCACATCCTCCTTTTACATGGGTTCTAGGGATTGAACTTGAGTGGCCAGACTCTCATAGTTGGTGCCTTTACCTGCCCGAAATGTACATGTCAATATTTTGTGCTGCACAGAAAGTACCATACAGCACAACTAAAATGTGATGTCCAAGTTAGAAAGTTCTCCCTTTCCAGTTCTTCACGGCCTTGCCTGAGTCTTGGTGTCACAGGAAGGACTTGTGGAGTGGCCACACCCTGAATCTGCTGAGTTCAAACTATGAGCCTGGCAATGCTGATGATTTGACGTTTTCTTTGACAGAGCCATCAAGGGAGTTCTCTGGCCCCTAGGTTTGGCTGTTAACCAGGGAGATGCTTCAGCACTGCCCCCACCCCACCCCTTGGCTGGTAACCAGGGAAATGCTTCAGGACCACCCTCACCCCACCCCCAATTCCAATCGCATCCTTCCCTTCTTCCCTTCCTGTTATGGGAGATAATGAAGCTGAAGTTTGGAACTCAGTTCTCCTTGCCCTCCACCTCACCCCTAGTAACACACACAGAGCACATGCTGCACTTGCCAGTACTGAGTCCATGTCTTCACATGCACCCTGGCTGTCACCTAGCCAAAAGAAGAGATACAACTGTAAACCCTAGAAATCATAGCAGCTATTTATAAAGCGTTTCCTTTCTTTTCGTCGTTTAAAAAATCTTATTATCTTCTTTTTCACTTGTGCAATTGGGGTGGGGGTGGGGTCACAAGCCATGACATTTAGAGGACAACTGACGTGGGCCTGTTGTCTCTTTTCATCCTCTGGGTCTAGGGGATCCAGCTCAAAGTATCTGGTAATTTTATCCATTAAGCCACTCTGTTAGACCTGTCTTACCATTTTTATTTTAACCTAAAGAAGACATATAAAACATCGATGAATAGTAAATCCAGTGAGCATGTACAAGCTAAGAAAAATGGTATTTAAAGTTCTGCTGTTTGTGGAGAGAGCGATGAAGTCATGGCACAGCTATTTATAAAATTATAAATAATTGTGATATGAAATGTTTTTGTGAGTGCTGTTATTTATGTCTGTGGCCTGTAAACTTAGGAAGACTCTTGATGCTGCTTTGAGAGATTTGCCCTTTCCTTCGACTCTCTCTGAACTCTGGATTGCTGCTGGAGTGAGGAAGGCATTAAGTGGAGTGTTTTTATTGTCGTTAAGTCTTAAAGGACTGAATGATCCCTTGAGGGAGCAATCTTTTTTAGTTCCTCTCATCCTGGTTCTAAGCAGTGTCCTTTATTCACATAAGGTCAGATGAAAGTATGTGTTTAGATCCAGAATAGAAAAACATACTGTCCTTTGTAAAGGATGGACATTCATTTTTCTTTCTGGGAATATTACACAAGATGAGTTTCATGATTTTATGTCTAGAAGTCTCTAAAACAGTCTTATCTTGGAGGAGTTTCTTGTTGCTTCACTAACTAGTGATTATTTTTAAGCTCATAATCTCAAAATTATGCTGGGGTGTGTGTGTGTGTACACGTGTACACGTGTACACGCACACATGACTGCAGACACGTGTGCCTGTGCTTGTGGAGCCCAGAGACTACCATCCAGTGTCACCCCTGTAGGACACAATTCACCTACTTTATTATCTGGCAGGGTGCACATGTTTGGTGGTACCTGAAGGAGCAGGTTCTTTCCTTCAACTCTGGAGTGAGGCTATCCTGAGATCAAACTCAAGTTGTAATACTTAGCAGCAAGCCTCTACCTGCTGAGCCATCTCATGGACCCCCAACAGGTTTTGTGAGACAGCATTTCTTTCCAGCCTGGAGCTTACCTGTTAAGCTACAGTGACCCGCAAACTAGTGAGCCTCAGGGATCAATCTGTCTCTACCTGTGCAGCCGACAAGCACACACCACTATGCTGGCACTAACCTTTGAAACAGATTGAGGAGTTTAAGTATGATCCCTGAGAGCTTAGCTACCTCACTCATCTCAAGAATGTCACTGCTCTCATGGGTTCTATTTCTATTGTGTAGTTCTTGGTTTCTTTCTAAACTCTGTATTCAGACCTGAATGTTTTCACTATTAGATATTATGACCCTTGAACTAAATTCTTGCTGAGCAAAAGTAGAACAAGGCTTCTTTTCTGAAATAGATATAACTTATGAATAAATGCTGCCCTGGGAAGGTGCCTCCCTTTCTTATGAGTGAGCTGGCTGTTGTGCCATGTACCTCTTGCCTTCCTAGCTCACCTCAGCACAGAGATGGACTTCATTTACAATACTCAGGATGCCTTCTAGGTCAAGAAATCTCTTGTATAGAATCTAAAAGATGTTGCCCTTTGGTAAGTGTGTAGCTTGGGTAAATTCTTGAGGTGCTTCAGATTGTTAAATGTGCCTATCAGTAGTATCTTCCTTTTGGAAATAAATGAGTTCCAACAAGCCAAATCGTACTATCCATCCTTGAACTCTGGCTTATTCACCTCACACCAAAAAACTTGGCTTACTGGTGTTTCACAAAGATGCCTTCAATGAAGGTAAAAATTGTCTTGGACAGACAGCACTCCTTTAGAATGAGGAAATAGGAAAACTGTATCAGGGCTAAAGTACTCCATTGTTATGTCTGTCTGTCTGTCTGTCTGTCTCTGTCCCTTTCTCCCCTCCCCCTTGCTCTCATATTATCAAATACTCCTATACATTATCACATCTGGCATTTTAGGTAGGTGCTGGGGATCATAACTGAGGGTCCTTAAGTTTATGCAACAAATACCTTACCCACAGAGACACCTCTCTAAGCCCTCCTTTTCCATTTTGTTTGCAGAGTGTCCCCAGCAGGGATATTAGGAGATATGTCTTGGGGAAGGGTGAGAGGACTGAGGTCTTATGAGGGGCTTGTTATCTCTCTGCAGAGCCCTCAAAGGATAAAGCTGTTAGCTCACTGGCAGCCACTTCTTGGACTGTAGTGATAGGGGGA
>LOEQ01014448.1:0-17975 GCA_001685075.1 Bramus lutescens | reverse complement strand
CAGACAAAGGGTCTGCCTTGCTGCCAGCAAGCTATTGAAACAAAGGGACTCCTGCCTCCTTGAACTCACCCCCGTCCCAGCGCCCAAACAGCCACAAATTCTTTTCAATTGTGTGTGCATGCGTGCGTGCTTAAGCCTGGATGTGATTGTCTTCACCACAACCAGGAAGCTGAGACAAAGTAGATTAATTACAAGTTTAAGATCAGCCCAGACCACTCTACCTCCAAAAGAACAAAATAAAATCTTCGACATATTCAAGCCCAGCATGGTGGCACATGCCTTTAATCCCAACACTTGGGAGGCAGAGGCAGGTGGGTCTGAGTTTGAGGCAAGTCTGATATACAGAACTAGCTAGTTCCAGGACAGTCAAAGCTACACAGAGAGAAACTTGTCTAAAAAATAAAAATAAAAAAAAAATCAACCCTCAAACCAACCAACCAAACAACAACCAAACAACTTAAGATTCATGCAGGAGCTCCTGTCCAGTACATTCAAGACTGGAATGGACACAGATGCTTTTCTGCTGGCTAATTTTTGCAAATTTCTACTCTTTTTCTCTGTGATTCTGAGATTCTGCGTTATACCTTCATTGAGAATTTCTTATCTAATTATGACATAAGACATTTAGAAGAAAGAACTAATGATGAAATACAGTTCACAAAAACTGTCTGATATGCAGCTAATTTCCACACAGGAGGAAAAGCAAAGATAAGACTTTGAACTAGGTTCTGAGGAGGATAAGACTTGAGATCCTCCAGTGACTGTGGTGGGTCCGGAGGCCCTGAGCATGCTAGGCAAGGACTCTACCACTGAGTTAGCCCTAGTAGCCCTTGGTATGTAAATAGTCACTTAGATGAAAGCCACACTGGCCTTGAACTCTATGTATAGCCCAGGCTGGTCTAGACATCCTACTCCTCCTTCCTCAGCCTCAGCCTTGCAAATGCTAAGATTACAGATACAACAACCTCCTGGCTTGCAAATAAGAGTCCAGTAAATGCAGACACATTTAGAAGGAGATCTGAGGGATATACTGACAGGCAAACAGAAGATAGGAGACAAGGAAGCATAGACAAGACCAGTTTTAGAGAGAGTCTCTGTCAGTTTGGTTAGAGTAGAGGCTCTGTAAGTTCGAAGGTTTGATCTAGGGTTTGTTCTCAAGTAAAATAGCCTTTATGAAGGAAAGAGATACATTCCAAAATGCATGCATTGTAGGCTCTAAAGTCTCCTTAAGGTATTCATTTAAGTTATTTCATTCTCCACAGAATCACTTGGGAAATTCACATTGTCCTGCCTGTTAAGGCTGGATAGTTGCAGAGTTATCAGGTGGCTGTAAAATCGAGCTAGTGAAGTTTAGTGGGTTTAAGGATTTTAAAGGAATGCACTAGTTATATCGTAGCAATAGTAGTTGCACTCCTAAAGGTGGAATGGCAGTGTAAAGTTAGGTTCCTAAATACTTGGAAATAAGGTAACATTTCCTATGACTGACATACGTAGGTTAAAATGTGCAGTGCTATTGAATTATCTTGGGTCAAAAATTAACCAGGTTAGCTTAAAGATAAAGCAATTATATTTTTCTTTATTCTAAGGGGCAAACATATGAAACAGGAATGAGAAGTGTAAGCTCAGGTGTGTAGGGGGGGGATCACAGAGAGAGAGCGCAGCAGGGCCACAGGGCATTTTTCTCCAGACACCCAGAAAGCCACGCCCTAACTTGGTCTCACCTCTTAAAGATAATTGACTGACAGATACCCCACCACAGTATTTTATTGTGAAGATGTAGTTCTCCAAAAACAATGCAGTGAGCACCTCCAGGACTTGGGCATGATGAAGAGGGCGAGCGATGAGGGTGACAGGGAGTTCAAACAGATACTTTCCCAAAGATGGGTGGCGAGAGATAGATAGCTCTAGTCACGATTTCATATGTCTAATCTAATTGTTTTGCTAAGTAAACTAAATATTATAAGTAGTCCTTTAGACATTGCCAAAGGTAAGGGGTTTGTTTTGTTTTTCATCTGTTAGGAAAATATGAAATCCAGGGTACTTCCAAGCATCACATCTCGATGAGTGTGCCGTGCTATCACACACTGTCCCTGTTTGTTCTGTCCACAGTTTCTGCCAGTGTACATGCATATTCGGGTTCTGGTTGCTGCATATCTGTTTCAGACAGGATATGGGCATTTCTCTTACTTTTGGGTCAAAGGAGACTTTGGAATCCATAGAGTTTGTCAGGTAAGAATGCAATCAGTTTTCTTCTTTCAACTTAGCATCCTTTTCTGTCTACCTTTTAAAAAATATAAATATGGTCATTATGAGATCATGAATCATAAGGATTTATGAAATATCACTTTAAGGTTGTTTTTCTGTGTTCACTGTGTAGTAATTTGAGATAATTTAATCGTGATGGAAGGAAAATACAACCTAGATGCACACATAATAACATCAGTGATCAGAGGGTCACAGTGGTGGTCTTCTTTAGTTTGGTAGAGAGGTACCCACTGAGCTGAAATGAATGTGCTTTTCCCCCTGCCTGAGAAGAGGATTAATACTTACAGACCTTCTGCTTTGTGCTAAGCAGTTCCTAAGCATTACTTACTGCAATTGCAACCCTGAGATATCATTTTTCACGATCATAGGTGGGAACAGAGGCTCTGAGAGGCCAATGCTCTACGCAGGGTCATAGAGTCAGTGGCACAGGATTCACAATAACCTGCTCACAGTCTACATGTTGTTAATAAATTTAAACTCATATTTGACATGGCTCTAAAAAAAGTCACAAGGACTTTTTAAAACTTAAATGATTCCATTTTGTGCCTCTGACACCTATCCATTTTTTCCCAAATAGGTAAATCAGCATCAAGCAGGAGATGAATGGACACCTTTCTCTCGAGGCAGTCCTATCTCAGCCTATATCCCTAAGAGGCTGGTGTATGATTTCTTCCCTTTATTTAAAAATATGACAACTATAGTTTCAGGATAGTGCAGGCTAGTGTTTTACTGGAATTTTGTTAGTGTAATAATGCATAGGTTTTTATATTAAACTCTTCAGTGACTTCAGGACAAGTAAACCTTGGGGATTGATAAAAATACACTGGTATAGTTGTTACTTGAGTCTTAGGTGTGTTCCTGTATTCAGGGAAGTCTGTCTTTGCTTTTCATGTATATTGGGAATGAAAACCATTTTCTTCTCCATTTTCATAGGTCTTATTTCGTCTCAACTTCCTGGTTGTGGTGTTATGTATCGTAATGGATCGACCTTATCAATTCTATTACTTTGTCCCCTTGGTCACCATGTGGTTCATGGTCATATATGTCATGTTAGCACTGTGGCCACAAATAATCCAAAAAAAGGCAAATGGTAAATAGACTGTCTTACTAATGTTAATAAATATGTTCCTTCAGTGTACTGCATTTCCTGTTACTGTTAAAGGCTGTTTTTTATTGAAGACTGTAGATCATTAAACTTATGTGTGGTTTTAGCATTTTTGTTTTAAAACTATTTCTAAAATAATCCAGGCAGGTAGCTCGTGGTAGGATATAACACTGCAGAATACTAGTTTACATTTCTGCTGTGTATTTCCCTCTCAATAGTAAGGCAGTTTTCCAACAGCAGAGTGGTGGGAGTGTAAGGGAGGCAGAGCAGTCACCTGGGGCTGCGGACTCTTCCCACGTTGTACTTCAATCCTGGTAACCTGTTTTGTGTGCTTTCTTACATAAGTGGACAGTTTGAGCAAACATTTACTTGCAAAAGCCTCATATGTCAAAGTTTATAATTTGTCTTCTACACAACTGTTTAGGAATTATCATCAACCTATTTTACATGTAAAGGACCCAATTACTTCCCTGTAAGATTGTCATTTCCCAGCTCTCACAGTCTCTTACTGATCATGTTCAAGTAAGGCCACAGATGTTTTCCTAGTGCTCTTTCCCAGGATCAGATCGTTAAAGGGAAATCTTCTGTTCCTTTAATAAAGAATTTTTTAATATTAAATCTGCATCTGACTTCCAACTTAAATATTTTCTTATTTACTTCTGTTAAATAAGTTCCCAGGGAAGTTTCAGTGGAACCATTTTAAAATTCATGAGTGTCTTTGGACAGTCTGTAGATTTATAGTGCAGTTTCCCTACAAAACTTAAGCCATTTATGAAAATGCATAAACTTGAACATGTACTTTGAAGTATACACATCTTTTATGGTTAATTCTAGTCCATTAGGGAGCTTATACTTCTTGGAACTTTATGATTAAGCAGAGTTCCTTAAGCTAGTATTTAGCATGAGTTTGAGCATTGTGTTGAACATAGTTTTATGCCCTGTTGAAACATCCAATAGTGAATGGATGTAAATGCATCCAAGAGGCACCTTTAAGCTTGTATCTATAATAGACATGTGGCAGGCGTGTGTGCTGTCAGCAATACACTGCAGCCCCATTCTTCACAACAATCCTCCATTGATTCCCTTTTGTTCTACCCCTAAAAACATATATATATANTATATATATATATATACATACATACATATATATACTATATGCAAGGGTTATTTAGAGGAACATTCAGGATACAAAAACATTAAACTTTGTTAACAGAAATTTATATTGTTTTGTATGTTGCATATTTTCTTTTAGGAAATTGTTTGTGGCATCTCTGCTTGCTGTTGAAACTAGCTTTTTTGCTGCTGTGCATCTGCTTCTTGGCATATTCTCAGGTTTGTATGGTCTTCTCAGTTTGTAGATTTAAAGTTTAAGTCTACTAAAGTATGTGAACAGGGTTAGAGACTTTTTTAAGCTTTGTTTTTAATGACTGTAATGAAAGTGTCACTCTGGCTGACTGCTCAGTGGAGTTCTTTTGAGACCCTACTACTTTGTTACTACTGTTTTTGTTTTAAGAGCAATTTTAAGCTCTTACTCTGGTAATTGTTCAAGATCCTTTTTACTTGATTTTGATCAATCAAACGTTTATTGAATGCCTCTTATGAGACATACTCTACGCGATGATCAGAATTCTCTTGACAGAATTTGCAGCTTAGTTTGTGCATTCTTCATTACACCACACTGCAACTGGATTTTTCTGTAAATGAACAAAGTAAGTGTGAGACCGTTAATAAAATGAACTTGGGTGTAGAGGGTTTGCGATGTTTTGTGTATTTAATTTAAAAGATTTTGGTCGTTTTTTACGTCTGACTTTATAGCCTTTATTTTGATGGTTTAGATTTTCTGTAGATTCAGCAAATCCATCAGGCAGACATTTTATTTGGGCAGCATGATACTCAGAATAAAATATCTTAATTTGAATATATATAGTTTTGACATAAGCTGCAGTTGACTCACGGCGTTATTCATATCATATTGGCTAAAACATTTTGTATTTTTGTGTCTAACTAGTAAATATGAGCATTTTTGTGTATTAAATCCTAACTCCCCAATAAAATGGTTTTCTAATTGCTAGTTTGTTTTTTTAAATTTTGTTTTCTAGTAGCTTTCACGTGAAGGACAAATAAATTTGGTACATACTAAATAATATTTATTTGTCATAGCTAAAATAAATTTATTAACTGAATTTCAAATGAAGCCATATTTTAAAAATAAATTGAACAGAAGTTTAAAATGTTCATGTGCTTTGTGCAACTCTAGCTCAACAAATATGTATCTTTGAGTGAAATTGCAGTGCAGACATTGATTTGGATTGTCTTAACTGCCTGGATTCCTTTTCTTAGGGTGCATTTGAGAAGATCTTTTCACTTTGGCCTCTTTCCAAATGTTTTGAGCTGAATGGGAATGTGTATGAATGGTGGTTCAGATGGAGGTTAGACCGTTACGTATGTATCTACTTTATGATATCTTTCTGCCTCAAATGATACTGTTAGAAAATTAGTTGTGCTTTTGTCTATTTCTGCTCAGTTTTAGAATAAAGAAACATGTTGAAAGTAAGTTAAAGTAGACTACACACATGCTCTTTTTCAGTACATGCATGTAAAATATTTTCAGTGTTGTCTGTAAAGTAGCCTTTGACTGACAGTTGTGATTTATAGATGGTTCACATATATATGCTCCAACATCAGAACAGTATTCATTCCTGAGTTTCATGAAATGTTGATTTTGGGAAGTGTGTGTTAGAGAAAGACATACCCCTGAGCTGCCAAGAGTTTTCAATCCACTCTTAAATCTAAGATTACTATTATACAATGGGTTTATATTATACAAAGTTGTGCAATATAGATTTGGTGATAGACATGTAGCAGCAGCAACAACATACTGGCCTATTCCATGCCTTTAACCTGATGAGAAAATGCAGACCGTCTAGCAGAACACTCAGTCTATGGTAATTACTTTACCCTTTGCTTTTTGTTTTTCTGTCTTTCACCATCTTTCAGTATGCTTTCTTGATAACTATTCAGTGCCATTCTTAGTTTCTAACATCTGTGTAGTTTATTGCATCTCTAAGCCATGCACAAATACAATGTCCCTGCTGAAGTCTCTTTAATGCAATCTGCTCAGATGTACTTATCTTCTTCTGTTTTGTCAACTAAAGCAGAACACAATAGCCTAGTTGACTCCTGAACAACAAAGCATATTTCTTATAGTTCCAGAGACTGCGAAATCCAAGTTCATGGTGATGGCAGATTTAGTGCTGGGTGAGGGGCATGGGCAGCCCTCACTAAGAATGCTCCCTGGGGTCTCTTACAAGCACTAATCCCATTCATAAAGGTTGCACCCTTATGTCCTGACCGCTTTCCACATACTCACTTAAAATGCCAAACTCCACATAGGAATTCATTTTCGACATTCAGGAGGGTTTTATTATTTGGGGGATGGGGGTGGGAGGCAGCAGAGGAATGCAAAGACCCAGTCCGTTTCAGTGACAAGTCACATTATGCCTAGTTATATCTTTTTTTTTTTTTTGAATGCTATGTACTTTCTGTTCCACCATGTTAGGTTTTGAGAGTAGTTTCCTTTTAAGCTTAAGATTTAGCAGTGGTGTTGCTGGATTTGATTGAAGGAAGCTGTGTACAGTGTATTTCAATGTTTTGGAGGCTGTTTAGGAGAGCTTGGTATGTTTAAATTGTTGAGGTTAGGGGTATAGGCCAGTGGAACAGATTGTGGTCCTTAGGTAGAAGACGCTGGGCTCAGTCTCCAACACTTGAAAAGATCAGTGGTCTTCCCTCCCTGCTGCCTCAGTTGCTTGCTCTCCTGTTTGCATTTTGAGCAGTACTGGCTTTTTTCAAAGTTTGTTCTTACAGTTTAAGCTCTTCACGGCAACTTTAAAGTTCTCATCTTCTAGCCCACCTACTTCTGTAAATACATTTTAAATAACCAGGCATTGTTGATAGTGTTTGAGAAGTGACTCTTCAAAGCAACTTTCCTCTGTGTTGTTTGCAGGTGGTCTTCCATGGGATGCTATTTGCTTTCATTTATCTGGCTTTGCAGAGACGTCAAATGCTTTCTGAAGGGAAGGGGGAACCTTTGTTTTCAAACAAAATTTCCAACTTTCTATTGTTTATTTCAGTAGTCTCTTTCTTGGTAAGTTTCAAAATGTAAGTTTCTAATTATCTAAATTATTAATTGATAAGGAAAATTAGCTTATAGAAAAACCTTAAAACAAAGAAATATAATCAACTGATTTAAATAAAAATTAAAAATTTTTACTGTATTGTTTTGAATTGGATATAAGTTCAAAATATCTCTGTCTTCTCTCTTAAGCATGTTCTCATGCTTAGACAGGTGGTCCTCCTGAAACAAATGAATAAAGCCTACAGACAGCTTCTAATGATTTTCTTTATCACATAGGGAGCTGCTATGTTGTGAAGCAGATAACCATTAAAACATTGTTTTGTGTCTTTTAAGGGTCAGCTATTTTGTAATTTGACCTGTACATTCTTGTTTTAGACCTATTCCATCTGGGCTAGCAGTTGTAAAAACAAAGCTGACTGTAATGAGCTCCATCCTTCTGTTTCTGTGGTACAGGTAATTATTTTTTTTTGATTTTTCTCTAGACAGATTTTTTTTTCCTAGAGATTTTTCTCTATAGCCCATGCTGGCCTCAAACTCATGATCCTCTTGCCTCGGTCTCCCAGGTGATAAAATCGTGGCTTTCACACTCCACTCCCAAGAATTATCTTGATTTAGAGAACTTTTCACTTCAAAGTTTTTGTGCGAATATAGTCTTCAGCAGTGAAGAGATGAAAGTTCAAACCCAGAAAATTCAGGGAAATTACCTAATCTCTGAATCTTATCTTCCTTTACAGTAATAGAGATATTAAAATCACTGTGAAAGGCTTATTATATCTCATGTGTGAAAATTATACAGCCAAACAATTGTAATTGGAATTGTTAATTCCAGGACTAGGGCAATGGCTCAGTTGCTAAAATGTTTACAGTACAAAGCACTAAGATTTGAGTTCAGTCCCCAGCACCATGTAAAAGATCAGATGTAGCAACATGTGCTTAAAATCCCAGCTCTGGGACAGCAGAGGCTAGAGGATCCCTGGAGTTTACTGGCCAGCATGTCTAACCAAATTGGTGAGCTCCATGTTCAGTGAGAGACATATCTCATAAAAAGAAAATGAAGAGCAATTGAGCAGCACACCCAATTTCAACCTCTATCCCATACACACACATATTCATATTTGCAAACATGCACATCATACACAAAACATTTTAATTCTCTGCTCATAATTGCTTTTATTAATATTTACTTGAATTTATTTAATTTTATTTATTAGTTACCTACTGTGCTAAATGCCTTATTGATAATTAATGGTTCAGTATTAAATAAGATGACACCTTTCCTCAAGAAATATATGGTTTGATGGAGATGTGGATCAGTAAACATTGATTCATTTATTTAGCAATGTTTTATATTCATTTAAAAATCTTTTGATTCTGCATGTTAGATATTCCAGTGATGATAAGATCCCAGCACATTTTCTACTCTTATGGAAGGGATAATATTCTGTAACAAATTATTTTATATTATATGTATATATAATTAATAATTAGTAGAATTATCTCATACTTCATGAGAATTTAATAGAGGGTGGTATATGACATAGCTGGAAGACAAACAAATGGGGTCAGGGATCATGGATCATTTCTCTGAAAATAGACGGAACAAACAGCTGGGCAGGCCCTCTAATGAGAGGGAACATGGCACAGTGAAGGGACTTAAAACAGGCCATTGGACCTGGAACTCAGCCAAGATGAAGAAATGTGGGGAATAGTGCCTATAAGGGGAGCACAGTCTGGTGAAGACTCAAGCCGGCTCTACAAATCAAATCGTCAGTTGCAGGTCATCATAGGGCATAATCATCAATGTGGGGACAGTAGGTATAGATTGCTTTGAAAGTGTGGGCGTTCTTCCTAACCTTCACTGATGTAAGGGCAAGGTTTTTGAAGGTAATCATCTTAAACTTTGAAGAATAAGTAGTCTAGTACAGAGGGGCATGGAGAGTTTTTGGAGTGTCTTCTCCTAGATCCTGAGTGTTCTTCAGTGCAGGGACTGTTGGATTTATTCTCAGCTTCTGTGTATTCTGTAGCACCAAATAGGTGAGAGATTGTCTAGGCATGATTGGTAATCAAGTTTCCAACGCTGTCTTTGAATGGCATTTCTATTGCTTCTGCAGACAATAGGACTGCTTACCGATAGCTCTTTGTACAACTTATGAAATGTCAGTGCCGTGACTCACCAGATGAGAGGGAACATTAACACTCATAATATACCAGGCAGAACAGTTTAGGGAGAAAAATCAGAGAGTGGCTGCTAGCAGAATAACACAAGCTCCTTCCTACTTAGCTGCCCCCTCATGCTTGTCTATCTAGTTACCTTTGTTGTGAGAGCCGAGCTTCTCCCTTGTAGGGTAGAAGAGTGGACTAGGAATATAAATTGAAGCAAACGTTAGTTTTATTGACTGCTTCTTTTTAAGGATATTTCTTCCACATCGTAAATGTCAACAGCATCTAAGAAATTCAGATGCTATAGCAACATCCTTCTGACCAGACTGCATGCTTGTTCTTTAGATGTGGACAGAGGATATATGTATGTGTCTCATGAGAAACTGGGAGAATTACAGATGACAGAGAGATAAATAGATAATCATTAAGTGCATACATTATATACATGTCTGAGGGGATTATTTTAAGATTTTAGCCACATAAACAATTCCTAGTATTTGATTTAAAAATATTTCTCAGCCTAACTCATGAGAAGTTTTTCTTTCCTCATTTCTCTCTCTCTCTTCTGTCCTCTCTCTATTTCTCTGTCCTTCTCTCTCTACCTCCCTTCCTCTCATTCTATACATATATGTGTGTGTGTGTGTACATATATAGAGAGAGAATTTGTGTGAGTGTGTTATTAGAGAGAGAGAGAGAATGTGTGTGTGTGTGTGTGTGTGTGTGTGTGTGTGTGTGTGTGTGTGTTATTAGAGAAAGAGAGAATATGTGTGTGTGTGGTCTGGCAGGCATTAGACAAGCACATCACCATTGAGTGTAACCCCAGCCTGTGCCAATCTTTGAATCTGAGCTTTGTGGTTTTGCCCATCATCCTTGATAGGAATTTTCAGCTGTGACTTGCTATGGAACAGGTAATTAATCATAAAGAATGTATAAAAATGATTATTATAGCAAACAGGAAGCTTTACTGTTAACCCAAATTTAAACATTATTATATTCACTTGACATTAATAATGACTTCCCAAACTTCAACTGTGCTCTCCATGGTAATTATTTCATTGACTTTTCTATTTCCCTTATTTATCAAATCCATGATAAAGTACAACATTTCAATAGGACAAAGAGATGTAGTAAATGTTGGGAATGATAGATCCTAGATATAATAGAGAGAAAGTGCTCTTCCCGGATGTCCAGTTGTGCAGCCTAAGGGGTTGCATGCATATACATCCATATGTCCAGCATTTTACATTATAGCTAGTTATAATGACACATTAAATAGACATAAGTCTCCCCTTCTTGATCTTTACCTCTAAATGTTCAATGGTTATGCTGTTAACCCTGCAGAAAGCTTTTATAAAGATCTCCAATGAGTGCCTCAATAAATACCCATGCATGTTTTCATATTAATGCTTATGTCTCCTTTTTAAAGCTGAGCTCCTCCCCATTTGTGTTGCTGATGAAGCAGACCCAGTTAAGTGCCTTTTCTCAAGTCCTAGAACTGGCACAAGCAGACCCTGTTGGTAGCTCTCTGATGCTATTGCCCAAGTATCCTGCAGCTAAATGTGTGAGAGTTTCTTCTGGCCAGATTAGCCAAATACCTCCTTTCACTTCCTTATTCTTATCTCCCCAGAGAATTTGTGCATCCTTTGACAGAGGCATGGGGTAAACATCACTCAATAGGAGTTCTTTTCTGAAATTTAAATGGATGTCCCAACTCTTTTATAATAGTAAAATTTTGAAGGGCTGGAGAGATAGCTCAGTGGTTAAGAGCACTGCCTGCTGTTCCAAAGGTCCTGAATTCAATTCCCAGCAACCACATGGTGGCTCACAATCATCTGGTGCTCCCTTCTGGCCTGAAGAATAATGTATATCTAATGAATAAATAAATCTTTAAAAAAAAGAGTAAAATTTTGAAAAGATAATGATGAAAATGTAATCCCTCTTTTTTGAAAAAGCAAACTGTCTTGCTTCTTTGAAAGGAAGATGAATTTTAAGGATAGTGCTTAATAAACTGGTTGGTTTTAGGACTGTGATTTGGAAGTTTCAAAAATGCAAGGCTCTTCCCCCTTGCACATAAAAGATGCAGGAAAGGGTGTCAGCTAGAAGCCCCCAAACCAGAGATTGTTTTGGAGTAACAATCCAGAGAGAAAGCTACTGCGTGGGAATGCTGTGTGAGATATCACCTATCAGGCCTTGTGGAAGCCACCCGATGGTTTTCATGGCCCTGCTGCTCCCATACACACATCCCTGGCAGTGCAGGATTGTATTCACTGTGACAAAATGCTCAAGAAAACCATCTTAAAGGAGGCAAGACGTGCTTTGATTCATGGCTTTATAGGTTTCAGTGGAGTTTGTGGGCCTGAGCACTTCTGGGCTGTGTGACGAGGCGGAGCACCATGAAATGAATGTGGTCTGTCAAAGTTGCTTGCCCCCAGGGTGGTTAAGAATCAGAAATAGAGAGGAAGGTTCAGGGACAAGGTTTACTCTTCAAAGGCATCCTCATTGACCTACTTCCTCCATGCAGGCCCCAGCCATGAGCTCAATGATGAATCAGTCCATTTTAGGACTTCATATCCAAACCAAAAATAGGAATTTTGAATATGTGAAGAAAAAGAGTGGCCATGGACCTGGCAGATACTTTATGAATAGAGCAAAAATACATCAACTTTCCATAGAGAATCTGGTGGTGGGGAGCAAAGGGTTAATGTGTTTCTGTTAGGCATAAAGTAAAACATTTCTGTCTTACATTACCTCAAACCATCATTACTCTTCAATATACAGATCATGTGTTGAGAAACCCAGGTTGTATACACTCTAACCAAAATATCCTGCCAATATTTATCAATTAAAATGTATATCAAATTCAAGAATATAAATAATGAAGTCATCACTTTATTCTTTTAAATAAACATGCAATGATATTTACCTTTTTGGTTTTCTCTTATAGATTGTAGCCTTCATCCTGATAAGGAACATCCCTGGATATGCCCGTTCTGTTTACAGTTCATTTTTTGCTTGGTTTGGGAAAATTTCACTAGAGGTTGGTACTCTAATATTTTGCTTTATCACAATCAAGTGTACATGTACATGTATGTGTGTGTGAATGTGCAAACCTGACATACTCCTTTTAGATCAGAGTTACATCCCATGTATTTGAACATAAATTTGAACAAACATAAAGCGTTTGGGATGCTTTTAAGTCTTATTTAACAATAACTAGAGGTCAGTGACTATCAGAACATCTTTACATTGCTCTAAGCTTTTTAGTCCAACTAAGAAGTAAGAAGTAAGCAGAAAAATATTAACCAGATAGAAATCAAGTCACACCGGTGAGATTTTGACTTTTTGTTCTTCTCCATAATTAAATACTGCTGTAATTCAGCTCTCTAATGTTTATTGTAGTAAATGTAAGGTTTATATGACTGAACACTGTTGGAAGATATTCAGATTCATTACAGTCTGAGCTATAAAGATAAAGCTATGGGGTGTGAATCACACTCTGCAGATTCTGAACTTTGTTATTTGAAATAAAATGCTTTTACACAATTCATATTACAGTTATAACAGATACTTCATAGAGTGTATTTATGGAATTACCTTCTTAAATAGGGCAGGTAAGTTTCTCCAAGTTCCCTGGTCAGGATTCTCTCATGTTCTGTTGTCTCCATTAGAAGAGGGACTGTATAGGGCAACAAACTGCACATCAAGCTTCCAGGCAATTATGAGAACCAGATGGGTCAGAAAAGCTTCCCAGAGTAAAGCGTTACCACATATTTAAATTAGGGACATTTGTGACTTGCTCACTAAAGCTCTGTGCACACCTAACATCAAGTGTTTCTGCTCTGCTTTGTTTCCAGCTGTTTATTTGTCAGTATCACATCTGGCTGGCTGCAGACACGAGGGGCATTTTGGTACTCATCCCTGGAAACCCTACTCTCAACATCATTGTCAGCACTTTAATCTTTGTTTGTGTGGCCCATGAAATTTCTCAGATCACTACTGACCTAGCACAGGTCCTTATTCCTAAAGATAACCCATCTCTCCTCAGAAGGCTGGCATGCACAGTTGTATTCTTTTGTGGACTACTCATCTTATCCTCCGTTCAAGACAAATGGAGACTCTAGGCTCCCAAGATCCTGAAACCAAACTCTTTGGGCTTACTTTGCAACTGCCTAGAGGGAAAATCATCTGTCTGGAAATATTAATGACTCTGTAAATATAAACATTTGACAAGGGGATAGTTTTGTGATGTCTGTTAACTTCATGTGATTGTACATATCAGTGCTGCATATATCCAATGTGAAATGCATAAAAGCAGTGAACCAGGATGCACCATATAGGAATGTATGTAGGAAAGACTTTTCTACTGGATCTGTGTCTCCATTCATAGGTGATTATTGTTGACATATGAAGGCAGGGAAATGATGGATTTTCCAGTAAACATATATGTAGTTTAATTAGCTTAGTGATGCCACTGAGTGTTTGATGTTCCCTAAATCTGTAATAATTGTCCCATCTGTGTCTATGCTCACAGAACTACTTCTCTGAGAACTTAGTATGGAAATGACCTGCAGTGTTCCTTTCTGTTACACATGCAATGATGTGGAGTGAGAATCAGTATGTCATTAGCTTGTTTGTATTCATATCTGCTGTGTATTTCCTGATGTGACTTTTTTCCTAGCTGTGGTTTTCAGGTGTGTAAGCCTAAAGCTTGGTACATTTTGCCCTTCACAGAGTTGTTCTAAAGCTCGGTGACAAGGTTTGGTCATTGTGGATGCCATTGTTATTTTTAAAAAGGCCAAGTGTTCCTTCCAATCCGAGATTCTTCTATTTCTTTTCTCCCTAAATTCTAACAAGATAACAAGCTACCCTGTGTATCCACAAATGTTTGCTGGCCACTAATTAAGTATTGTATATTATTTCCAATCTTTGGAAAGTCCTTTATAGCCATTTGGTTATTGCCTATTATTCCCTTCTATTTTTTTTTAAATATTTATCAATCTGTACCTGTACAGCATAGTGAAGTTTCAGGTCCTTTGACTGAAATGTATGACCTAGAATTGTAAGTACAATAGTGACTTTAGATAATGAATGATTTGTTCAGTTGTTTTTTTATAACCTAACTGTTAAATGTATACATCTATTTATCTCTTGTACAGATCTGATTATGATTTTTAATGTATGAAAGATTGCACTTATTTGCTTTTCTCTTGTATGTGGTAAGATGTATTTTCTGTTCAGTGTGTGACAGTAAGGAGTAATTTAAACAGTAAATAAACATTCAGTGGATGCTTATTTTTGTATTGGCAAAATAGCAAGTCTTGGGTGTGTTTTTTTAAAATGATTTTTATTTCAGTTATCCTCTTTACCAACCCCTTAATATGTAGGGATAAATCACCAAGTTCTAGCTGATAATGAATAATTTAGTTATTAGGGCTTGTGATGGTAATCTGTCTTCCCACCAGGAAATTTAAGAATTATGGTTTATTTGTATGTTTTATTTAAAAGTTTTATAATTCTCAAACCTTATATGCTTCTGATACATTCCCACTAACTGAGAAATATTTATTTGACAGAAATGTGTTTCCGTTTCTCTGTTCTTCTGCCCTTCCTTAATCTTTTGACATTTCCCAGATAGACAATTGTAATGATTCATTGCTCTGCCTCCTAGATGGCAGCCTTGTAAGCAGAGACTCATAGAGTTATAAATCAAAAACTTCCCAGCACTGTGCTCACATTAGTCTTGCTCATGTAGCTTGCCAATGAGCAGAGTGCATTTTAATTTAGCTTTTACGTTTTATCACCTGAAGAAGTCTTGCTGATGGAGCAATTGAAAGAGAAAGATGACCAGTTCTTTCTGTGGTTTGCAGGCAACTATGTCTTTCAGTGATGATGCCCAAGAGAATGCCTGGTGCCTAAGTTTTTCTCTTCTATTTGAACTCAAGCCTAAAGCTTAAGTGAAAAGTATTATTTCTTCATGGCATTTTTTAAGTTGCAAGACATTTTTAGATAGCAGTATACATAAGAATATAATAACAACATAATGGTTATATATATATATATTTATACTTGAAATCCATTATATTTAACTTGTTTTAACATGTCTTCTGGAGAAGAGGGCATTGCAGAAGCTGCCACAAGGATGGCATCCGTGTTTGGTAAAGAAATTGTTCTTTCTGCTGCGATGTAGATGCCGACTTGCTGTGCATACCATTCTTCATAAAACTGCTTCTGTATGCTAACAAATAGAGAGGACAGTTCTCAAACTCAAATTGTCTCTAGTCAAAATTGCACGCAGGAAACCATTCTGCCTCCAAGCTACTTTACTACTCAATTTTCCATGCCCCTCCCACGCTTCTTGTGGCAATCTTCCCCTTGTGTCCAAGCACATTGCCCATCCCCCTGTGTTAGAAGGGATCGTTTGCTTTTGTGAGTTAATAAATGATATTTATATGCCACTACTCCATCACAGCGTAACACTACAATTTCTTTAATGGATACATTTTTTCCTCCATAAATTATTTTCTCAAGGCTAGGAAGCTTTTAGATGTGATAAAGTTAACTTTAATAATAAGCATATCAGTATTTTCAATTTTTACAGATATTTTATAAGTAGATGGTTTGATGGATGGTGATGATTAGGTGGATGGATGGATGGATGGATGGATGGATGGATGGATGGATGGATGGATGGATGGATGGATGGATGGATGGATGACAGAACTTCATGTGATAGACACTAAATAAGAGTTAATATTATCACAGGTTTTTGCAGTTTCCTCAGAGAGAACCCCTTCTCCCCATCTTTAAAGGCTAGTATTTTCGTCAATTTAGCAAATGTTAGAAAAACTAAATTGACATTTTTATGTTAAATGTTGTTAAATTGCATATTAATATACTAATATTTTTGACATACAGAAATAACTATTTCCTATTGTCCAACTTAACAGCTTCCTTTGTTTTTAAGGATCTAGATGGGTGGCTAGTTACCTAAAGATTTTATATTGATAATTATTCCAGAAGTTATAAGTTTGGTTATACTTGGGGTAGTTTTGTAAGGATTGGTAGAAACTTTAGACATTAATTTTTTAAAAGCAGTGGTAAATATTTGTATTCAACGAAATTTATCCTAGTGTTATGAGTGATAGGAATTAAAAATACTCTTAAATTCCCTAGAAAACCCATGAAACAATTTAGACGGGGAACTATTTTTCAAAAGAAATGAGGCTATTTATTATAGAATCCTTAATTGATTAATTAGTAACATACTTAAATCTTGGAAAATAGAGATGAGACAAATGACCATTTTAAAAAGAAGCTTGGGGCAGGTAAGATGGGTCAGTAGGTGAGGGGCTTGCTGCCATGTCTGATGACCCAGGTACTAGGACAGAACTTTCCCAAGTTTTCCTCTGCGTGCAGGTGTTCACGCAGACACAAACACTAAACACAGAATAACTAAAAGAAAAATAGAAATAATTTTGTGATTATTTAGAAGTATATCATTTTGGCAAAAATCTTTAAAGCAAATTATTTTTAAAACTCATCTATATTAGGATTTCAATTAATAATATCTAGTGGTGCTTGTATTTTAGAGAATTATCTAATAACAATTCTTTACAAGTTTTTTCTCATAAAATACTATTCAAAATACAGAAACTGTTTTAATTCCAGAATTATTGCATCCCATCCTAAAGCAAGATTCCTCTTGTTGTTTTGCACCCCCACAACTGGGTCCTCATTTCTCTTACAGCCCAACCTGCTCTTGTCAGGATAAGCAAGGAGCCCATCCTGAAAAATCCCTGCTGTCCTTACCATCCCTATCCCCCAGGCAGTTGCTGTCATAATACCTCTGCCATTTCTTGTTTTGTCTTCTTCCTGTCTGAGGAGCCATTCCTCCAGTCTTGGTTTGAGGTCCTCTTCACATCTTTTTTTTTTGATATTGGTTTTTTTTTAATTTTGCCAAATACAAATGGACTAAATATCATAACTGTAAGTCTTACTTGATATTTGTTTTGATATATGTAAATTTACAATGACAAACTTAAAATCTTCCTATTAATTATACAGAAAAGGGGAAATGATGTGGTATACCCTTCTGTATGCTGCGAATATGTGTTTTTTTCTGGATTATTATTAAAAATTTCCATCTCCTCCCATTTCCCTCACCCTCCCCCAATTCACCCCTCCCTCTCCAGTCTAAAGAGCAGTCAGGGTTCCCTGCCCTGTAGGAAGTCCAAGGTCCTCCCCACTCCATCGAGATCTAGGAAGGTGAGCATCCAAACAGACTAGGCTCCCACAAGGCCAGTCTATGCA
>LOEQ01014447.1:0-17978 GCA_001685075.1 Bramus lutescens | reverse complement strand
GTCTCTCTCTCTCTCTCTCTCTGTGTGTGTGTGTGTGTGTAGGAGGCAGAGGTAGGAACTCACCCTGAACTCTCAGGAGGCAGAATAGCTAACTAAAACCACAAGTCAAAACTGAGAGTGAAGCCTTTAATCTCTAACTGAGATGGTATAATCAACAACCTAAAAGACACAGAAGACAAAAGCTTTCACTTTTGTTTGATACTGGCAGGCAAATCAACTGCCAGTATGGACCAGTGTTTTGAGCAAAAGCTGGAGGAAGCTTTTCCCAGTGTCGGGGGAAAGAAGATCTAGAGGGAAAATGAAAAGTGTCTTTAAAATACCCCCTTCTCCATGATGAGAGTGTTCAGCAGGATAGGTCATAAAAAGAGCCAAGTACAATGCCTCAAGCGCAGTGCTAGAAAAGAATGGATGGGCATGTGTGCCTGCATAATCAGAGCCCAGTTGCCTACCACAGAGGTTGTTGGGTGATGCACTTTGGTGACGCTGGATCGAAGTGTTCCCATTAGACCCTTCATGTCAAACCTCCTAGGTTCACTAGGGATATGCTCTAAATAACATAGATGAGCTTGAAGTGAGAGTTTTCATGGTTTTCTGCTGTACATATGTAGAAAATATACCCTGAAGTTACCCATTTAAAACTTCTCTGTGGACACTGTCATACAAACAATATGAAAATCTTATGAAAGAGCCCAGTTATACAAGCCCTTCAATCTCTTTTTCTAAATAGAAACATGACAGATATCACACATCCAAATAAGCCCCTAAATCAGCCCCCATACACACGTAGAGCAAATGATCTCAATTTCTTTATGCCCTTTTACTCAAACTAAAAATTAAAAGAGAAATGAGAGTTTATTCAAAAGACTTATGATGGAGGCATTAGTCTGTTTATGGGATCTTTTAAATTCTAATTATCTTTTAGTCAAATGTTCTGTCAAAGGTTCTTAATGACTTGAGTTATCCTTTATAAAAAGAACTGTAACACCAACTTTTTGTTAGGATAGCAAGTGAAAACATTCAACTTTTCTGATTAAAAACACAGTGGATTTGGACAGGTCTGAGAAACAGAAATTTGAAACACGTATCAAGTATCAAAAGTTTATATATGCATTTTGGGGAGTGTAAAGAGGATTGTGAATAAGGTGGTGCCAATTGAAAGGAGAAGGAAAGTATGGAAACACACACACACATATGATGCATCCAGTGGGATTTGATAGCAACTTCATATGCTAAAGTGGAGAAGAGATGTTTACACTTGTTAAGCAGTGGCTGACTAAGTAAATGGGATAAATCACATCAACCAGAAAAGTAAATGGAAATGCTCAATATAAGGCATATTCTACTATGGTATATGCTACAAAGGTGATATTATCAACATATTTGAATATTCTTCATATTTTGGAACTGACCATTTTTATTAAGAAGCTTGAGAATAGAGAAAGTAATTGTTTAATTATTATACTTAACATATCATCCAGTATGAAAAAAACTCTGGAGATCTGCTCTGGATTATGATATAGTTCACCACTTTGTCGTAAACACACATGTTTTAGTGAGTAGAACTACCGCTATGTGTTCCTTTGAAACACAGTAAAGAGAAAAATAGAGGAAAATAGAGAGCTTCAATACAAGAAAATAAGGCTACTTATACGGAAGATGTCCATTCTCCATAGCCATGGTAGCAAGCAAAGAATCTTCATTTCTTCTCCATTTATCTCAGGAAATACAAAGTAAACTGGAGTCCATCTTCTTTTTTCCCTCTGTTTATCTTCACAGTCGCTCAACAGATTAGTGCCAGTCTCCTACATGCAGTTTTACTCCTGTAAAATTTTAGGTGTGGATAAAAATTTCTGGCCTTTTCACCTTTTGAAAAGTACATACATGTAATATTTCTGTATTTTTAAAAATGTGTGTTTTGCTAAAAATAAATGTGGTATTTGCTTATGCTGTGACACAGAGTTTGCATTTTTTAAATCTGGCATACTTTATAAATTTGTTAAAGTTAATATACTACAACTGTAAATCTAATCAGACACAGATGGATGCCTAGGTTATTTCTCTTTTTTTGTTGTTATTGGATGAAAGAAATGTCACCATGTATCTCTAGCTACTCAAAAGTAGAATTTATGATGAATGACTTTAGCTGATAAAATTGCTTCTTTAAATATGGGGTGAAATTTTATGTATGTTTGCTGCTCTCTTATTTAGAGAGACTCTCTAAGGAGAGAACAAGTTCAGAACAGAAAAAAGAATAGCTATGCCATGTTGGGAGGGAGTCAGACATTTATTAGGAGGATTTATCTACCCAGTCATCTTGCACAGCAAGAGGACATGCTTATCTCTTCACTTGCAATGAATATCTATGGAAATTTTAGAGCCATGAAAAGGAAATTTCAAAGAAAGGAAGAGGGAGATAAAATAAAGGGAGGAGAGGAGAAGAGGAGGAGTAAGAAGACAAACAAAAGTCCAGATGCTCAGTGAAGGCATCTGATAGCTTTTGTAACATATTTACTCCGAATACAGGCTTGTGTTCTCAATAATGTCATCTTCATTCCTAAAGGGGATATTTCTGGATTCTGGCCATCTAGATGCTGATATATATCCATTTGTGTTTCTATGATAACACACTTCAAGATCCATTACCCATAATACATTTGCTTACATAATACATAGTTTATGGGTACAATTTTGTTTTCATTCAGTTTTGTACATGATTACTGAGAATAAGTGTGTTGTGAATTAAGGGGTGTGTGAAGTTGTTTGATGTTTTCGGTAGTGTTTCTGTCTCCTCTGATAGAAAATCCCCACATTGTTTGGAATTGATAAAACAGGGATGTGCTAATTTCTTCAGAAGGAGGAGGCTGACTGAAGATTCATAAGTCAGACAATGTAGAGGTGATGTTTAGAATATTTCTGTCCAAATGTCCCAATTAGAAGTCTCAGGATACTCATCTTTCAAAATCAATATCGTAACCTTAGCATATGAACTTTACTGAAGTTGATCCTTCAATTGACATTTCAACTATGCTATATTTCAAGTCAGAGTTAGTACTTTATTTTTAGCTGTATCCATCGACCTATTTGTTGAAAAGAAAAAGAAAAAGACATAGTTCCCCCTTCTAATGCTGTATGGAAGCCTGCTCCTTCACTACCCTTGTCTTGGATTAAGAGTTTAAGGCCTTAAAATTATTTCCAAATCTATTTAAGCTTTATAGCAGTCAAAAGTGATCTGGAATACTCTATAGGGTTTTCAGGAACAGTTTTGATGTTATTGAAAGTAATTACACTTAACTAAAGCCTTACCCTTGGGGTGTGACCCTATTTCTCCTCTCCATGAGTGATAATTCGAGTCTATGCATCAAAGGATATTAGGTATCAGTTTTTCTACAGCTAGAGAGTCACGGTGGCTTATTATATAACATATAAACCCAAAGCCAATGTTTTACTTAAAAGACTCTTTCTTAGGGACATTCTTAATATTAGCCTCTGCGTTTGTCAATGTTTCAACAAGAACAATTTTTAGGAATTTGAGTAAGTTTATTTAATGGAGAGACTTCCTAGAGATTTTTGATCCATGTAACTGAATGAAACATGGCATTTTGATCACCTAAGTGACTAATCAGTTGCCATTATTTTTGAGGACCCATAGAGCAATGGGTAGAAATAGCACTATGGATGTGATAACTTTAGCTTGAAAGAGTCGAACTGCAAACGAAAGCTCTGTATTTCCCCCGGGGACATGTGAACAATATTTGCCCATCCCAGAGAAGTCACCAAAGAAACTGAAGATTTGATCCCTTCGACATCTATGTTACAAACCAATGAGTTCATTAAATTACTTGAAGGAACATAGATCTATAAGAAAGAGTTCTTATAGGGCATAGATGACTTAAAGGCTACTGCATCACTGAAAAGCCCACGTTGGCATGGTTGAATAGTTATCAAACTTGTGTCTGTGTACTTCCTTGACACAACTTGCAGACAGCTCCACTGAATAGCCTATTTTTCCAGAAATAGATTAATGTATCTTTAATGCTTAGAGGGGGCATTTGATTCTTTGACTTTCTGAGTATACAGGATCTTGTATTTTTCATGAGTTTCTGGAGTCATGTAAGTTTAAAAAGTTATTTCCTAAGTTTCAACAGAGAAGGTTTCAATTGGAAGAGCTAGCTAGACATTAAGAAGAAATCATTTATTGATTATTTTTTTCTGAGAATTAAAACACCTTTTAGAAATTACAGTTTTGATAAGAGAATTTGGAAAAACAAATAGCCCAGTCAACTCTTCTCGTGGCTTCCACATCATTGCTCATCAAGTTCATCTAGAAGTCAATCAATAGAAATGTAAAGAGATAGAACATATCAACATTTTATCTTGGATTACAGGACATTACATGAAAAGCAAAATAAGAGGATCTTATAGAAGAATTGCTAAATATAAAACAAACGATATTTTACTCTTTGAAGAACTACTTTAAATAATGAAAATCTTTATTTTTCCTTATAGTTGGAATATGTTGTACATATTCTACATTTACAGTGTGTAAGAATACACCTGTTGGAGAGGGTGAGAAAGGAGAGTAGATCCTTGTCAGTGTGTCATGGCTATACCTGGTGTCTTAATCACAGTTTTGGGAGATATGCTTCTCAAACTGATGATGCTCTGCATTAATTTCCTTCAGTTCATTTCTTGATTCTGTTAACTTTCATCCTAGAATTTTATCATTATACCTCTAGGTTAGTACATTTTTAAACTTTTTTGAATATCATTTTCATATTCCTAAAATATATCTTCAACGTATTTAAATAAAAAGTGCATAGGATGGAAATCCTTAAGTATTTATGAGGCTGCCTTAATTTTGTCTTCAAATTTGAATGATTTGCTTAAATATATAATTCTATAGTCAAAATTATTTTACGCCATATTTAGAGATATTATTTCAATTATTTCAGAATATATATTATCCTAATAAAATAAAATATATCAAAAAGCTTTACAATGTTGTATAGGAAAATGTTACTTTTTTCAAAGCAAGTTGCAAATACCTTTATTTTTGTTGTTCTCTGTTGACTGAGCACCATTCTGTTGACTGAGGTTTTTGTCCCGCAGGGTTCCTGCAGTCATTCAGTCCCAAAGAAACACATGGAGGTCTACATTAATTATAAATTTATTGGCCTAGTATCTCAGACTTCTTATTAACTCTTATAACTTATATTAGCCCATAATTTTTGTCTGTGTTAGCCACGTGGCTTGGTAACTATTTTGTTGAGGCAGTCACATCTTGTGCCCTCTGAATCTGGGTCATGACTCCAAACTGAAACTTCCCTCTTCCCAGAATTCTCATTGCTCCACCTCTACTTCCTTCCGGGTCACCCTGCCTATAATTCCTTCCTGGCTACTGGCCAATCAGCATTTAAAAAAAAAATAACAAGTAACAGGATAAAAGACCATTGTCCCACAGCAGTTCTGAAGTACCATCCATTTTTATTGATGTCTGGTTTCTTCTTTACAAAAAATCCTGTGCCCCTTCACTGTCTTTAAATAAAAGACTCCTGTCTCTTATTGAGCCTAATAATTTATTACATTATTTCTGATTGCTTATATTAAATTTAAAAAGTCAGTTTTGTATTTGGGCAACCAATAATATTAACTACATTTATCATTTTTCTTTTTAGAAAATTGTTAGCTGATGAAGATTATACTTACTGAATAAAGACCCTCCAGTATCTTATTTTTATAATTTCTATTTTCTCAGAATTTCATTCTTTACATTTTCTAAATTTTATCATCTTAAATATCCTTTGCATCAATTATTCTCAGATTTATATTTTTTTGCTTGATTGTTAATGCAATTTTAGAATAAATGATGACAATTTTCCCTGAAAAAAACTAATTGGAAATACACAAAAACAGTGTTTTGGGCCATGAATCTTTGTTTCTTGGAAGATGACTGATATTTTGGTTTTAATTTTATTATGCTTGTTATATTTTAATAGAAAACTCTCAAAATAATAATGGGAATTTTTGTTAGTCAGTTTTGTTATGCCTTAACTCCTATTCTTTCACATTTTTGTTACCATTATTATATTCTCTTCTAGATTGTTTTAAGTCACAATCATTTTACTAAAAGTTACTTCTGTAACGAACTCTAATGAATAAAATGCTAAGTAAACAAAAATATGCTATAATCATATCTAACACAGTTAACAACTCTATCATCTTTTCCAGAACCTTCTCACATACAGTACAGTGACAATCTTTAAAATATATCTACTTCCTTTTGCATTTATTCATTTGAGCTCATGTCGAAACAAGGAACAAGTATTGAAATTTGACTCATATATTGAAAATTGTATAGTGCTCAAAAGTTCTGATAATCTATGACATTGCCTTTATCCTATTTTAATTTTTATTTCTTACCATTGATTTATAAAAAAAATAGTTTTACTGAAAATTTATATGATAATAACTTTGTTTATGAAAATTTCTTATCATATCTCACTTATGTTCATTGTGATTCAATTCAGTCTACCAAACCTTAGCATACATAGTTAGGTCTAATCTCTTAAAAACACATTTGTTTTCACAAAACTAATAATCTTTCATGGTGGCAGTTATTTCCTATTACATAATAAGAAAAGTCCATAATATCTGAGTAGGATATGTGTTATGATACTAATATTAATCAGCCATTACTAATATTTTCAGCCTGGTTTCATCTACTATAACATTTACATTGGAATCATTACCCAATTTATCTTACAAAAAGTCGATTTTAGATTTTCAATGATGGTTATTGCAGCCATAAATCAATTGGACTTCAACTTCTCCATATGACAAAGTAGCAGCTCTTAATTCTTATTTCTTATTTCTCTAATACTGATGAATTATTGATGACTTCAGTAAACAAATTTATTAAACTACGTATTTGTGTGGGCTGAATATTGTTTATAAATAGAAGCATTGTTAATGTTCATTCTTTCTCTTGTTCTATCAGTTTTTAAGAAAGAAAAATGGAACCTTCATCATAAAGGAGAGGGATCATTGTGAATTCACAAATTTTCTATATACTTGATGTATTCAACTTATTATACTTATTAATCCTTTCTTTCCTGAAATTATTATGTTTGGGTCTTTCCAGTTATTCCTAGGTCCTTTATAACAGCAGGATATCAGCCTCCTTAATTTAAAATTGAACGTATCTCAATTTTATCTTGCTTATTTCTGGCACTGAACTAAAATTATTTTTTTTCTTTTAAGCTCTCTAGTGCACTTGATAACAAATAATATCATGATATTTGTGTGTTCATTATTTGGAGTTATCATGATCCCTAAAAAGCTTTCTATTTTAATTATCTTAAATCATTCTTTACTTTGTCCAGTTCTATAAGTATTAATTTAAAATTTTGTTTCCTTTCCCATCTTTAGAACATCTTTAATCAAAAAACAAACCACCAAACCAAAAAATCTGTCAAAATTTTATGGTTAAAAAACCAGAAAGGTTAATTGTGTGACTTTTTTGACATTGTCTGCATATGTAATGTGTGAAAGTTTACAATAACTATTCTTCTAAGTTGCTTAATTTTGCTTAAATAATTTTATCAGGTAAACATTTAATTGTTTGTTCCCAAAGTCAAAATTGCAATTTTTGCTTTTGTTTTATACATATATACATGCTGTCGATAATTTTTTCATTCATTATTATGTTTTTTATAATTTTTTACTCTATAACATTATAAATATTGTAGGGTCTTGCAGGTTTCTTGATTCAGCTTAAAACTAGCTGTACCCAAGAAACTCTTAACTTTTCATAGGAAATTATACTAGAAGCTAAGAAGTACCAATAGGTACATTGCTGAGTTGTCAATTTTAAGCCTGTGTAAGCAGGTAATAGCAATATAGTAATGTATATGTACACTATTGCTTTTAATTGTGCACTGGCTATATATTAAGATTCATTTAAATATCACTAAATAATAGTTAAATTAAATTGACTTTTCTATGTGAGCATGTGTCAGTATACGAACAATACAGCATACCTGTGGCCGTCAAAGGGTGACTTTTGGGAGGCAGAATTCTCTTTTCACCATATGGGTTTTCGAGATAAAACTCAGCTGAGCAGTTGTGTAACTGTACCACATTTTCTTAATCCATTCTTTGGTTGAGGAGCATCTAGGCTGTTTTCATGATGACTGGTTATTACTAACAATGCTGCTCTGAACGTGGTTGAGCCGCGTACTTGGTATGATTGTGCATCATTTGGGTTTATGTCCAGAAGTTTGTGGGACCCCTAGCTATGGGACCAGGATCTATATCTAGTGCATGAGCTGTTTTTTTGAAACCCATTCCATATGATATGGCAGCAGGAGAGGGATTTGATCTTACCTCAACTGAATGTGCCAGACTTTGTTGACTAACCAAGGGTACGCCTTACAGTTTCCAAAGAGTCGATGGGGATGGATTGAGGGGAGGTGGGAGGAGAAGGAAAAGAGTAAGGGGGAACTTTTATTGATATGCAAAATGAATAAAAGATTATAGTAAAATACATTTTAAAATAAAAAGAAGCTCAGGTTATCAGGCTTGGAAGCCAGAACTTTAACGTACTGAACTATCTCACTTGCTCTGTAAGTAAGATTGTTTTATGACAGCTAATGATAGAAAGCATTTTAGTTGCAATTAACACGAATATATGTATGACATTTAGATTTTAGTTTTGTATGAGATAATGTTAAATGTATGTGATAAGCTTTCTTAACCCCATTCTTTTACTCATTTGATTTTAAAATTTATCAAGGCAACTATTAGGTAACTATAACTCTAAAACAATCCCACCATCATTTGACCCTAATAGTAAATATGGCTTGACACTGATAGTACTCTCCAAATCATAAAAATCAGTGGATATCATAAAAAATATGATCATGTATCTTTAGAAGTTAAATTGAAATATAGACTAGAAGCAAAGATTTTTAAGATGTCTATTGTGAACTGTTACTTGATTAATTACTGTGTAAAAACAATAATTGTGAGGATTGGGATTGTGCAATCCATGGTGGCATCTATAGAAAATATAGTTTAGAAAGGGCTAGATATTTTATGTGATTGCATTTTATAAACTATTACTACATTATGGATATGAAGACTGTTATCTTCTTTATAATAAATTATGTCAAACTGATCAAATCTTTTTTGAGGCTCAAAGATCCCATCAGTTCCATAACTTAAATGTAATTATTAGATTGGAGTTAACAAAGATGCCCTCTTCCTGCACCACAAATTGGGTAAGGTTCAAATTTTATTCCAATATGATTCAAATAATATTTTTGCTCAAGATTAATCACAGGATAAATGGGTATATAGGTGAAGTGTTTCTATTATTGAGCTGTTTCCAAATAACCAACACAGAGGCTTAATGTTATTAATAAATGTTTAGCCTATATCTCAGGCTTCTTATTAGCTAACTCTTACACATAAATTAGCCCATATTTCTTATCTATGTTTGGCCACGTGGCTCATGGCTTTTTAACTCATTTTCAACATGTTCTGCATGCCTGTCAGATGGCTGCCATCTCTTCTGACTCCATCTCTCTTCATCTCAGCCTTCCCTTTGTGTCTGGTTGTCTTACCTATACTTTCTGTCTGTATGCAGGCCTGTCAGATTTTTATTAACCAAAGAGAGTAATATATATTTACAGTGTACAGAAGGATTAATCCATGGCATGGGCATACCACAAAACTGAAGAATTGTGAAGAAATTTATGAAGTGACTTTTGTTTATAGTGATTCAAAGGAGAAGACCATGTGTAATATTTGCTGATTTGTATCGAGTTGCTGAAATCATCTTAATTCAATAGCATTAACATGTGCCCCGTAATCTCACAGTGTATATGCACCACTTAACCCTCGTATGATAGACACTTAATGATCGTCATCACACATTTGAAATAGTTCTTTAAGCTGTCAAATCTTGCTGAAAAGGCAAACTGTGAAGAAGCGACTGTTTTGCTTGCTTTGCACTTCAGTGACTTAGACAGGGATTTACTAGAAGTTGCAATTGGCTCCCCTGATCGACAGTGAAGAGCACATTTCTTCCTGCTTTGATTCTTTGTGTGAATTGATAAATGCTGCGGCTGATCGCACTCTGCAGTGATAAAGTGGACTAATATGAAAGGAATTGTGAGTTAATGACGTACTAAGATCTGCGGGGTGGCTGTAGACTTATTTTTTGGTCCCAGTTCTTTAATGCTTCATCTTATCCTCTTTTAGAAACGTTTTAAAACTCCCTGGCTCAATCACCAAGACAAGAACTATAGTTACCTGGCATGTGATACATGACCTGGTTGTAACAGGCTATTTTGATGGAAGAGGGAGTAACCATTTGTTAAATGGAACTTTTGGCTCCGAGAAAATTTAATAAACTTTCCCCAAAGCATTTAACCTCCTCCCAATTAATCACTGATACCCTAGAAGGAACTATCTCACTGGTTATTTGTGCTAAGCCAAAAACTCTATAAATTTGATAAAGGTTACTTACTGAATCACTAAATCACTGTGACAAACAGATCTAAGATCTCAGGCTAATTACTACGCCATCCAAAATATTTTGCAAAACAAAAGTTTTACTTCTGTGGATGGGTCTCAGTCTAGAAAATTCAGTCAAGCAAAGCAGAACTTTTGGGTTTCTAATCTGTATTCTGAATGTTTTTATTGGGAAACTGATGAATGAAGGGGAACTTTCATCAGCTGGCATATTCTGAAAGGAGAGTTTCCTTGTCTCTCTGAACCATTTGGTGGAAATATAGTATACCTCATTGTCATCGATCACAGTCTCCAACTGTCTTTAAAAGTGGGTTTGAGTATGATACTGACTGTCTCTTGCTCAGTAGTATTCATCTACTTATTTTAAGAAGAAGCATTTGTCTATATTGAACATTTTCCATCAGGCTTTAGGTCTGAAAGGCTTTGTAAGTAATTATAAGCTATAATTACTAATTAGATTTTATTTCTGTTTCTTTACTCTAAGTAGATTCCTTAATCCTCATTTTCTCAGTGGAAATCTAAAATGCCAAAGTGATTTTCCCTCAAGATTTATTTTTATTAATAATAAATCAGAGGTAAAGCTCATAAATACAAAGTAAATTCCATACTTGTACCCAGTGCAAAATACATATATAAATATACATACACAGTGTCTATATATATATATGCTTATATATTTTTTATATCTAACTACATATATATTTATTTTATCCCTTTCTCCATTTCCTGTTTTCTGTTCCTCTGTATTAGTCAGGGGAACAAAACTGATAGAATGATTTTATAGATATATGTTTATATATACATGCATACATGCACATATGTATGTGTGTATGTATGTATATATTTAAAAGGGATTTATTAGAGTAGCTTAAAGGCTGTAATCTGGCTGTCCTGCAGTGGTTGTCTTCCAATAGAAAGACAAAGAAAGCAGTAATTCTTCTGTCCATGATGACAGATGTCTCAGCTGGTCTTCATTAAACATCAGAATCCTAAAGGACGATCTTGTGTCAATGAAGGAATGCCTCAGCAGCAGGATATATTCACTTGGTAATTATAGTGGGAGCAAAAAGAGAAAAAGCAAAAGCTTCTTCCACATCCTTTATAAAAAGGCTACCAGATGCAGATGTGGCCCAGGTTTAGGGTGAGTCTTCTTCTGACCTCCGTTTATTTTTATTTAATGTGGGTCTCTTCCTACCTCAAATGGCCCATTTAACCAAAACCCTCTCACAGGTATGCCAAACTGCTTTCGTTGGCTTTGTTTTTTAGTAAATTCCAGTTATACTCACCTTGTCAACCAAGAATAACCATCACAGCTTTCTCTCCTTTGTCTCTCCTTCCTTCACATTCCCTCCCTCTCTCTCTCCCTTTCTCCCTATCTTTTTCTGTTTTTTCCTCTCGCCAATCACAACAAATCTTTCTTGCTTTCTTTCTTATCTATTTCAATCTATAAAAATTTGCTATATAGATATTACTACAAAACTTCATACTCAAATGTAGAGTTACATGATCCTAGTATTTTTTATGTGAAAACTCTTGCTACATTTAGTTATTAAGATACTAGGTATTATCATCAATAATTCTTACAGTTGCATTTGCTGGGTATTAAAAAGAAAGAAGACACTTAACTGAGAGAGCCCTGCCTCTCCGCAAAATCAACTACTAAGTTGAATGAGATGGAGTGGAGCAAATTTCCATCAGAAAACATTATAATTTTGGAATATATAATCAGAGGCAGTTGCTATTCCAATTATTTGTATTTATCTTCAATTTCCCCTGTTTACTATAAAGGGGAAATGATGTCTAATGGCAGAAAAGAGAGTTGAGGTAGTGCCTTTTTGGTCTTAGTTCGCATTTCATTCACATATGGGCTCTAATTTTGCACTCTGTAAGGCAGGAAAGTAAGTAGTATTACTGATATTTCATAAAAGAGAAGATCATAGTTTGAAATATGAATATCCATATTCTAAAGACACACAGGAAATAATATTTTGTTAGGAATAAGCATGACCATCCTTAATGAACTCAAGTTATATTTTGTAAATATTTTTGATGTGATTACAAATGGCTTGGAAGTATGATATAAATTATTCTGACTTGAATACAAGAGTGAATTTCTGTGTTAAAAACTATAATGTTACCTACGAAAGTATATTTTTCAAGTCTCACCTTTTTCAAAGAACAGTAAACTGGCTCCTCACACCTGCATTTTAACAATGGTACCAGATATTACTTTTTTAAGATTCAAATGGATGATTTTAATTCCGTGACTCATTCTCCTTTTAAAATCTCAGAATGAGTAGGAACTATATTTTTTAGCTTAAAGACTTTGTTAAATAAACTTCCCCATTTCCTAAACTGTCACTACTGGGTCGGTGTTTATTGTTGTTCCTACTATATTTCTTTTTTTAATTTTTTATTGATTTTATTAATATTTTTCTCTGCTCCCCTTTCTTCCTCTCCCCTCCCCTTCTACACTGTCCCATCTACAGAAGTGTGATTTCCTTTCTAAGAAATTACATTTCCTCAAAATAAAAATATCCTCATAGTCATCTTTACATTTCCTCATCTTTTAAATTTTAAATTTCCAAGTATAACATTACTGATGTATTTTCCTTAACATACAATGACAATTCTGTCAAGTGAAAACATTTCAAATACACCAAAGCTAACTAAATAAACAAAAAATCCTAAGTAAACATTACTTGGCAAAGTAAAAAGTATTAACAGCTTTTTGCTTCTTTTTAGCAATCACTTTTGCTATTTATAGGTTTATATATTGTGATGATAATGCCAAGAATATAACATACTGTTACTCAGTTCTTCTTCATAGCTTATATTATTATATCATATTGTCATTCTTTTAAGAGGTAATGGTGTTATTTGTTTACCAAAATACACAGTGTATGCAAAGTTACATAATTTTCTTTATGTTTCTTTTCCGTTCTTGGAGTTTATAAAATAGTCATTTTTGAGTAGACTGCTCTTGTTCTTGTTAAATGCCAACTGGCTGGCAGTTTACATGTACATCCATCTCCAGCTTTCTCTTCTATTCTTCTGACATATGTGTATGCTCTCTTACACAGATGCCAAAATACTTTAATGACTGTAGTTTTGGGCATAATTTGAAATCAGAGGGTATGTTACATCAAGTTTTGCTCTTTTTCATTGGTTATTCAGAGATCTTGATTACACAAAAATTCAGTATTATGTGTTCTATTTGTGTGAAAATATGATAGATATTGTGATAGCGGTTTTGCTGATTGTACTCTTACATATGAATTTAACTCATTTCTATTATCTGTGTTTGTGGCTGTGGTTTACCAGCTAAAGTTTGGGTGCCTGTCTCCAGCAGGGCTACATGGCATCTCTCTGACTCTGCCTCCTTTCTCCTAGCATCCAGCTTAGTTTTCCCTGCCCAACTTTGTTCCTCTATAGCTCTTCTAGAGGCCCAAAGCAGTTCCTTTATTTATCAATGATAATCACAACATACAGAGGGAAATCCCACATCATTACTGCCCCAAATCTAGGGTTATGGGACAAAGTTGGGCTGATGCTCCAGAGCTCATCATACCTAAAAACACCAAGCAGTTAGTGGGTGAGTTCTTCCCACACCAAGTCTAGGGACCTGGGGTAAAGATTGATTTTTAATTTGCAGAATAAGTTCAGGCAGTTTTTCAGATTATTTGGTCCAGAAAATTGCTCGCTTAAATTAGTTACTGACGGGGCTGGAGAGATGACTCAGTGGTCAAGAGCATTGCCTACTCTTCCAGAGGTGCTGAGTTCAATTCCCAGCAACCACAAGATGGCTCACAACCATCTGTAATGAGGTCTGGCGCCCTCTTCTGGCCTTCAGGCATACACATAGACAAAATATTGTATACATGATAAATAAATAAATATTTTTTAATTAATTACTGTCATGCTTTTATTATGGAATAATGAATGTAATGTTTTTAGAAACTAAAACATTTTGCTTAAATAAGCTAACAAACTAAATCTTTTTCAATTGAATTCTTTATTCTTTTATCTTCAACTTGCTTGTAATTTGTTTTTTAAATGTGAATTGAACCTAATGCATAATATGTCATTTAACTTGTGTGAGCCCTTGAATGCCAATAGTTAATTTTGCTTGATAAAATGTTATATCATATTTTGTTTTAGATATCTGATTCTTTCATTGATACTTTATATACTAAAAATTGTGACAAAATTAGAAGTTTATATTTACTAATAACATATTACCAATTCTCATATCTCATGTATTTTACAAATTTAGTTCTATTGATTAGCCAGATTTTTCTCATCATCAATCTTAATGAATCTCATTCAGAACTCAGTTCTTCAGAGGTGGGAATTCACTACCAAACAAAGCAGTTCTTTAAACTGAGAAAAACTATGTAGTATGATGAATGAAAACTGGTTAGTAGAAATCTTTCTAATATTATGTGCCTTTGAGTTACATAAAATCTCTGTGATCTACAAGTCTTCATTTAAAAATAGGGAGAATACCTAGACTTAAATGATGTTACAATTTAAGTTAAATGTCTAAAGTACTTAATTTTTGAGCTATGACAAGAAATCTGAAATAAATGTTATTATTCCATAGATCTGTAATAGAATAGAATAGATTGTTTCAACAATTGAATGAGATTGTGACTATTCAATAATCTTTTTCTAAGGTTGTCTTCATCACATCAATAAATATTACTGGGCACCTCCTACATAGCAGACACTGAACACTAGAGCTAGATCAACTAAGAAAACAGCAGTCTGTTCTCAAAGAGTTGTCTATTTTGCAAGAGAAAAAGATAAAGGTAGTTAAAATTTACTAATTTGTTTATATTTTTCACCTGGTATTCTGACATTTTTTTAAAAGTATTACAAAGCTATTCTCATAATTGTCACTAAGAATCATTAACAGTTTTTCCAAAGCTAATGATTTAATAGGTACTAATATTTATTGATGGTATGTTTGTCAGATGCTGAATTGATTTTTGTATTCTCATGTCACAAATTTTCATATTTCCACACTTGCTTCATTCTTTTTTTCTGACTATAATATTCACTGATGAACTATTGGGAAAAAAGTAGCAAATAGTACTTTCCTTTAATCCTGAATCCTCAGGTAAATGTCTCCCTAACTATGAATCATTTTCCTACTTACCAATAATATCTTTAATACCCACTCTAATTTTAAATATTAAGTGTTTCCTCATAAGTAATCAGTCAAATTAAACTAGGACCAAAATATTATCATGTACAGCCAAGTTTTATTCATTGTTGGGATAAAATATTATAAGATACTTCAAAATCATTAAGAAAAAATTAAGAAAAATTACATTAAGAAAAAACACAATATCTTCTTAAAACAAAATGGTTTATCATTTCTTATTATTGTTCTGAAAATGAAGATAACTTTTGCTTGTTGGCACAGTTGTTATGTATAACACAGCTTACCAGTCATTAATGCTCCTTGCTTCAGCTTAGAGATTGACTAAAGCTAGAATGTCCACACGGAGGCCATTCAGAATTGTCATCCGACTGTTTTTTTTTTAACATCTGGACGGATGGATTACAAGAATGAAAACCCAGCTTCCTGCCTCTGTGGAAGTGATTGAAAGTGGACTCTCTGCTCTCCTTCTGCAGAGTTTCAAAAGGCAACCCTAGGACTTTGACTCCACCCATGGACAACAGGAGGATGAGAGAAAGAGGGAGAGACTGTGTCTTTTCTTTCACTGAATGAACTGTTTTTATTTTTTTTCTTTTTACATAGTGAATCACATGGGATTCCTTTAAAATTACAATCTTCTTGACTCATCATCCTGAGTACCTGGGACTAGAGATGGGTATCACCATGCTTTTTAATAACAAAGACATAACGAATTCTTCAAATTCTCTTCTCTAGAGTCAGCATCTGTCAAGTCCTCATACTGCTTCATGCTCCTATGTGCCAACACAGACTCATTTTTCAAAGTAATCACTAGGTAGAATATGAGTCCATTCCTATCTTCCTATGTCTTCTTTTGTAATTATTTCCTCATTGACATATACTCATTTTACTGATACTTGTGCTTTATTATACAAGTACATAATGTGCTTCAAGTATATTCTACCCTTTAATGCCCTACCCTACTACTGTTTATTAACCCTCTGCTCACCTCATTCATTCTCCTCAGGTTTTTAAACAATGTTGCTTCATGTTTCCATGTACTTGATTTTGTGTATTGTCTGGTCAAAAATGACACCCCTATACCCAAAGAGTATGGGATGATTGGAAGCGTCAACCCAGTCCCTGATATACATTCTGGTATGTTTGGTCATAAATATCACCTCAACTCCTTGTCACACCCTTATATCCAAAGAGTCTGGAATATAATATTAAGCTGGAGGTGCCACCCCAGCCCTCAAATACCCCTATATCCTAGAAGTCTGGGAATGATTGGAAGCCCCTGGCCTGGCAGTTACCCTGGCTTGGACTCCAACTCCCAGCCTGCCAAGTACTGACCCCTCCGCAGGGAGGGTCAGGACCACTTTCCCACGCTATTTAGGCTTACACCAGAAAGCACATGTGTTTTTGGGGTTTGCATGGATCCCTCTGTCTCTCTCTCTTGCCATGCTCTCCCAGCCACCCGAGAGGGCAACATTTATTAAACATGGGCATTTTAATTTGCCTTCTCTGGTTTGATTGGATTTATTTGTGCTGGTGGAGTGGCTCATCTTAAGAAATATTCCTAACAGATATCTACATAAAACCTAGGAACTTCAAAAAAGATATAACAGAAGAGTTTTCTTTTTTGATTTAAGTGGTTTAATATGATTATCTTGTGTTGCTTCCACTTTTCTTATACACAAAGTAACTTCATCCCAATCTCTTTTGCTTATTTTAGTCATTTGAGCTTATTTACTCCATTGTCTTAAAGTCTTTGTCTAGTAAATGTGATAACTTTAATGTTAGAGAGCCATATTAGTTCATTTCTTTTGTTAGTGGTAAATGTATCCTTATTTCTTTGCACGCCTTTGTTTTTATCTTCCATGTTTGCTTCTTTATTAACTTAACTTTTGGATCTTATAAGGTACTATCTTTCAAAGCTCCTTCCCTTTATTCTTGATTTACTGCTGTTTACAATTATACATTTTAAGTATGCATTTGCTTAGTGATGATGCAGTATGTTCTTTTTATGTATCTAAATAATTAGCAAGTAAATACTGTTGTTTTTTTCTGATACATATGAACTTTGATGTTTCTATTCTTTTTTATTTGTGTCCAACTCTTTTTTCAACAGAAATTTTTTTGACTACAAATAAAATTTAAATAAAGTGAGAAGAAAATGAATATAGGGGTGTGTCTGCATTTGAGAGAAAGAGAAAGAAAGGGAAAGATGGAGAGGAAAAGAGAGAGGGAGAGGGAGAGAGAGAGAGAGAGAGAGAGAGAGAGAGAG
>LOEQ01014446.1:0-17979 GCA_001685075.1 Bramus lutescens | reverse complement strand
GTCTCTCTCTCTCTCTCTCTCTGTGTGTGTGTGTGTGTGTAGGAGGCAGAGGTAGGAACTCACCCTGAACTCTCAGGAGGCAGAATAGCTAACTAAAACCACAAGTCAAAACTGAGAGTGAAGCCTTTAATCTCTAACTGAGATGGTATAATCAACAACCTAAAAGACACAGAAGACAAAAGCTTTCACTTTTGTTTGATACTGGCAGGCAAATCAACTGCCAGTATGGACCAGTGTTTTGAGCAAAAGCTGGAGGAAGCTTTTCCCAGTGTCGGGGGAAAGAAGATCTAGAGGGAAAATGAAAAGTGTCTTTAAAATACCCCCTTCTCCATGATGAGAGTGTTCAGCAGGATAGGTCATAAAAAGAGCCAAGTACAATGCCTCAAGCGCAGTGCTAGAAAAGAATGGATGGGCATGTGTGCCTGCATAATCAGAGCCCAGTTGCCTACCACAGAGGTTGTTGGGTGATGCACTTTGGTGACGCTGGATCGAAGTGTTCCCATTAGACCCTTCATGTCAAACCTCCTAGGTTCACTAGGGATATGCTCTAAATAACATAGATGAGCTTGAAGTGAGAGTTTTCATGGTTTTCTGCTGTACATATGTAGAAAATATACCCTGAAGTTACCCATTTAAAACTTCTCTGTGGACACTGTCATACAAACAATATGAAAATCTTATGAAAGAGCCCAGTTATACAAGCCCTTCAATCTCTTTTTCTAAATAGAAACATGACAGATATCACACATCCAAATAAGCCCCTAAATCAGCCCCCATACACACGTAGAGCAAATGATCTCAATTTCTTTATGCCCTTTTACTCAAACTAAAAATTAAAAGAGAAATGAGAGTTTATTCAAAAGACTTATGATGGAGGCATTAGTCTGTTTATGGGATCTTTTAAATTCTAATTATCTTTTAGTCAAATGTTCTGTCAAAGGTTCTTAATGACTTGAGTTATCCTTTATAAAAAGAACTGTAACACCAACTTTTTGTTAGGATAGCAAGTGAAAACATTCAACTTTTCTGATTAAAAACACAGTGGATTTGGACAGGTCTGAGAAACAGAAATTTGAAACACGTATCAAGTATCAAAAGTTTATATATGCATTTTGGGGAGTGTAAAGAGGATTGTGAATAAGGTGGTGCCAATTGAAAGGAGAAGGAAAGTATGGAAACACACACACACATATGATGCATCCAGTGGGATTTGATAGCAACTTCATATGCTAAAGTGGAGAAGAGATGTTTACACTTGTTAAGCAGTGGCTGACTAAGTAAATGGGATAAATCACATCAACCAGAAAAGTAAATGGAAATGCTCAATATAAGGCATATTCTACTATGGTATATGCTACAAAGGTGATATTATCAACATATTTGAATATTCTTCATATTTTGGAACTGACCATTTTTATTAAGAAGCTTGAGAATAGAGAAAGTAATTGTTTAATTATTATACTTAACATATCATCCAGTATGAAAAAAACTCTGGAGATCTGCTCTGGATTATGATATAGTTCACCACTTTGTCGTAAACACACATGTTTTAGTGAGTAGAACTACCGCTATGTGTTCCTTTGAAACACAGTAAAGAGAAAAATAGAGGAAAATAGAGAGCTTCAATACAAGAAAATAAGGCTACTTATACGGAAGATGTCCATTCTCCATAGCCATGGTAGCAAGCAAAGAATCTTCATTTCTTCTCCATTTATCTCAGGAAATACAAAGTAAACTGGAGTCCATCTTCTTTTTTCCCTCTGTTTATCTTCACAGTCGCTCAACAGATTAGTGCCAGTCTCCTACATGCAGTTTTACTCCTGTAAAATTTTAGGTGTGGATAAAAATTTCTGGCCTTTTCACCTTTTGAAAAGTACATACATGTAATATTTCTGTATTTTTAAAAATGTGTGTTTTGCTAAAAATAAATGTGGTATTTGCTTATGCTGTGACACAGAGTTTGCATTTTTTAAATCTGGCATACTTTATAAATTTGTTAAAGTTAATATACTACAACTGTAAATCTAATCAGACACAGATGGATGCCTAGGTTATTTCTCTTTTTTTGTTGTTATTGGATGAAAGAAATGTCACCATGTATCTCTAGCTACTCAAAAGTAGAATTTATGATGAATGACTTTAGCTGATAAAATTGCTTCTTTAAATATGGGGTGAAATTTTATGTATGTTTGCTGCTCTCTTATTTAGAGAGACTCTCTAAGGAGAGAACAAGTTCAGAACAGAAAAAAGAATAGCTATGCCATGTTGGGAGGGAGTCAGACATTTATTAGGAGGATTTATCTACCCAGTCATCTTGCACAGCAAGAGGACATGCTTATCTCTTCACTTGCAATGAATATCTATGGAAATTTTAGAGCCATGAAAAGGAAATTTCAAAGAAAGGAAGAGGGAGATAAAATAAAGGGAGGAGAGGAGAAGAGGAGGAGTAAGAAGACAAACAAAAGTCCAGATGCTCAGTGAAGGCATCTGATAGCTTTTGTAACATATTTACTCCGAATACAGGCTTGTGTTCTCAATAATGTCATCTTCATTCCTAAAGGGGATATTTCTGGATTCTGGCCATCTAGATGCTGATATATATCCATTTGTGTTTCTATGATAACACACTTCAAGATCCATTACCCATAATACATTTGCTTACATAATACATAGTTTATGGGTACAATTTTGTTTTCATTCAGTTTTGTACATGATTACTGAGAATAAGTGTGTTGTGAATTAAGGGGTGTGTGAAGTTGTTTGATGTTTTCGGTAGTGTTTCTGTCTCCTCTGATAGAAAATCCCCACATTGTTTGGAATTGATAAAACAGGGATGTGCTAATTTCTTCAGAAGGAGGAGGCTGACTGAAGATTCATAAGTCAGACAATGTAGAGGTGATGTTTAGAATATTTCTGTCCAAATGTCCCAATTAGAAGTCTCAGGATACTCATCTTTCAAAATCAATATCGTAACCTTAGCATATGAACTTTACTGAAGTTGATCCTTCAATTGACATTTCAACTATGCTATATTTCAAGTCAGAGTTAGTACTTTATTTTTAGCTGTATCCATCGACCTATTTGTTGAAAAGAAAAAGAAAAAGACATAGTTCCCCCTTCTAATGCTGTATGGAAGCCTGCTCCTTCACTACCCTTGTCTTGGATTAAGAGTTTAAGGCCTTAAAATTATTTCCAAATCTATTTAAGCTTTATAGCAGTCAAAAGTGATCTGGAATACTCTATAGGGTTTTCAGGAACAGTTTTGATGTTATTGAAAGTAATTACACTTAACTAAAGCCTTACCCTTGGGGTGTGACCCTATTTCTCCTCTCCATGAGTGATAATTCGAGTCTATGCATCAAAGGATATTAGGTATCAGTTTTTCTACAGCTAGAGAGTCACGGTGGCTTATTATATAACATATAAACCCAAAGCCAATGTTTTACTTAAAAGACTCTTTCTTAGGGACATTCTTAATATTAGCCTCTGCGTTTGTCAATGTTTCAACAAGAACAATTTTTAGGAATTTGAGTAAGTTTATTTAATGGAGAGACTTCCTAGAGATTTTTGATCCATGTAACTGAATGAAACATGGCATTTTGATCACCTAAGTGACTAATCAGTTGCCATTATTTTTGAGGACCCATAGAGCAATGGGTAGAAATAGCACTATGGATGTGATAACTTTAGCTTGAAAGAGTCGAACTGCAAACGAAAGCTCTGTATTTCCCCCGGGGACATGTGAACAATATTTGCCCATCCCAGAGAAGTCACCAAAGAAACTGAAGATTTGATCCCTTCGACATCTATGTTACAAACCAATGAGTTCATTAAATTACTTGAAGGAACATAGATCTATAAGAAAGAGTTCTTATAGGGCATAGATGACTTAAAGGCTACTGCATCACTGAAAAGCCCACGTTGGCATGGTTGAATAGTTATCAAACTTGTGTCTGTGTACTTCCTTGACACAACTTGCAGACAGCTCCACTGAATAGCCTATTTTTCCAGAAATAGATTAATGTATCTTTAATGCTTAGAGGGGGCATTTGATTCTTTGACTTTCTGAGTATACAGGATCTTGTATTTTTCATGAGTTTCTGGAGTCATGTAAGTTTAAAAAGTTATTTCCTAAGTTTCAACAGAGAAGGTTTCAATTGGAAGAGCTAGCTAGACATTAAGAAGAAATCATTTATTGATTATTTTTTTCTGAGAATTAAAACACCTTTTAGAAATTACAGTTTTGATAAGAGAATTTGGAAAAACAAATAGCCCAGTCAACTCTTCTCGTGGCTTCCACATCATTGCTCATCAAGTTCATCTAGAAGTCAATCAATAGAAATGTAAAGAGATAGAACATATCAACATTTTATCTTGGATTACAGGACATTACATGAAAAGCAAAATAAGAGGATCTTATAGAAGAATTGCTAAATATAAAACAAACGATATTTTACTCTTTGAAGAACTACTTTAAATAATGAAAATCTTTATTTTTCCTTATAGTTGGAATATGTTGTACATATTCTACATTTACAGTGTGTAAGAATACACCTGTTGGAGAGGGTGAGAAAGGAGAGTAGATCCTTGTCAGTGTGTCATGGCTATACCTGGTGTCTTAATCACAGTTTTGGGAGATATGCTTCTCAAACTGATGATGCTCTGCATTAATTTCCTTCAGTTCATTTCTTGATTCTGTTAACTTTCATCCTAGAATTTTATCATTATACCTCTAGGTTAGTACATTTTTAAACTTTTTTGAATATCATTTTCATATTCCTAAAATATATCTTCAACGTATTTAAATAAAAAGTGCATAGGATGGAAATCCTTAAGTATTTATGAGGCTGCCTTAATTTTGTCTTCAAATTTGAATGATTTGCTTAAATATATAATTCTATAGTCAAAATTATTTTACGCCATATTTAGAGATATTATTTCAATTATTTCAGAATATATATTATCCTAATAAAATAAAATATATCAAAAAGCTTTACAATGTTGTATAGGAAAATGTTACTTTTTTCAAAGCAAGTTGCAAATACCTTTATTTTTGTTGTTCTCTGTTGACTGAGCACCATTCTGTTGACTGAGGTTTTTGTCCCGCAGGGTTCCTGCAGTCATTCAGTCCCAAAGAAACACATGGAGGTCTACATTAATTATAAATTTATTGGCCTAGTATCTCAGACTTCTTATTAACTCTTATAACTTATATTAGCCCATAATTTTTGTCTGTGTTAGCCACGTGGCTTGGTAACTATTTTGTTGAGGCAGTCACATCTTGTGCCCTCTGAATCTGGGTCATGACTCCAAACTGAAACTTCCCTCTTCCCAGAATTCTCATTGCTCCACCTCTACTTCCTTCCGGGTCACCCTGCCTATAATTCCTTCCTGGCTACTGGCCAATCAGCATTTAAAAAAAAAATAACAAGTAACAGGATAAAAGACCATTGTCCCACAGCAGTTCTGAAGTACCATCCATTTTTATTGATGTCTGGTTTCTTCTTTACAAAAAATCCTGTGCCCCTTCACTGTCTTTAAATAAAAGACTCCTGTCTCTTATTGAGCCTAATAATTTATTACATTATTTCTGATTGCTTATATTAAATTTAAAAAGTCAGTTTTGTATTTGGGCAACCAATAATATTAACTACATTTATCATTTTTCTTTTTAGAAAATTGTTAGCTGATGAAGATTATACTTACTGAATAAAGACCCTCCAGTATCTTATTTTTATAATTTCTATTTTCTCAGAATTTCATTCTTTACATTTTCTAAATTTTATCATCTTAAATATCCTTTGCATCAATTATTCTCAGATTTATATTTTTTTGCTTGATTGTTAATGCAATTTTAGAATAAATGATGACAATTTTCCCTGAAAAAAACTAATTGGAAATACACAAAAACAGTGTTTTGGGCCATGAATCTTTGTTTCTTGGAAGATGACTGATATTTTGGTTTTAATTTTATTATGCTTGTTATATTTTAATAGAAAACTCTCAAAATAATAATGGGAATTTTTGTTAGTCAGTTTTGTTATGCCTTAACTCCTATTCTTTCACATTTTTGTTACCATTATTATATTCTCTTCTAGATTGTTTTAAGTCACAATCATTTTACTAAAAGTTACTTCTGTAACGAACTCTAATGAATAAAATGCTAAGTAAACAAAAATATGCTATAATCATATCTAACACAGTTAACAACTCTATCATCTTTTCCAGAACCTTCTCACATACAGTACAGTGACAATCTTTAAAATATATCTACTTCCTTTTGCATTTATTCATTTGAGCTCATGTCGAAACAAGGAACAAGTATTGAAATTTGACTCATATATTGAAAATTGTATAGTGCTCAAAAGTTCTGATAATCTATGACATTGCCTTTATCCTATTTTAATTTTTATTTCTTACCATTGATTTATAAAAAAAATAGTTTTACTGAAAATTTATATGATAATAACTTTGTTTATGAAAATTTCTTATCATATCTCACTTATGTTCATTGTGATTCAATTCAGTCTACCAAACCTTAGCATACATAGTTAGGTCTAATCTCTTAAAAACACATTTGTTTTCACAAAACTAATAATCTTTCATGGTGGCAGTTATTTCCTATTACATAATAAGAAAAGTCCATAATATCTGAGTAGGATATGTGTTATGATACTAATATTAATCAGCCATTACTAATATTTTCAGCCTGGTTTCATCTACTATAACATTTACATTGGAATCATTACCCAATTTATCTTACAAAAAGTCGATTTTAGATTTTCAATGATGGTTATTGCAGCCATAAATCAATTGGACTTCAACTTCTCCATATGACAAAGTAGCAGCTCTTAATTCTTATTTCTTATTTCTCTAATACTGATGAATTATTGATGACTTCAGTAAACAAATTTATTAAACTACGTATTTGTGTGGGCTGAATATTGTTTATAAATAGAAGCATTGTTAATGTTCATTCTTTCTCTTGTTCTATCAGTTTTTAAGAAAGAAAAATGGAACCTTCATCATAAAGGAGAGGGATCATTGTGAATTCACAAATTTTCTATATACTTGATGTATTCAACTTATTATACTTATTAATCCTTTCTTTCCTGAAATTATTATGTTTGGGTCTTTCCAGTTATTCCTAGGTCCTTTATAACAGCAGGATATCAGCCTCCTTAATTTAAAATTGAACGTATCTCAATTTTATCTTGCTTATTTCTGGCACTGAACTAAAATTATTTTTTTTCTTTTAAGCTCTCTAGTGCACTTGATAACAAATAATATCATGATATTTGTGTGTTCATTATTTGGAGTTATCATGATCCCTAAAAAGCTTTCTATTTTAATTATCTTAAATCATTCTTTACTTTGTCCAGTTCTATAAGTATTAATTTAAAATTTTGTTTCCTTTCCCATCTTTAGAACATCTTTAATCAAAAAACAAACCACCAAACCAAAAAATCTGTCAAAATTTTATGGTTAAAAAACCAGAAAGGTTAATTGTGTGACTTTTTTGACATTGTCTGCATATGTAATGTGTGAAAGTTTACAATAACTATTCTTCTAAGTTGCTTAATTTTGCTTAAATAATTTTATCAGGTAAACATTTAATTGTTTGTTCCCAAAGTCAAAATTGCAATTTTTGCTTTTGTTTTATACATATATACATGCTGTCGATAATTTTTTCATTCATTATTATGTTTTTTATAATTTTTTACTCTATAACATTATAAATATTGTAGGGTCTTGCAGGTTTCTTGATTCAGCTTAAAACTAGCTGTACCCAAGAAACTCTTAACTTTTCATAGGAAATTATACTAGAAGCTAAGAAGTACCAATAGGTACATTGCTGAGTTGTCAATTTTAAGCCTGTGTAAGCAGGTAATAGCAATATAGTAATGTATATGTACACTATTGCTTTTAATTGTGCACTGGCTATATATTAAGATTCATTTAAATATCACTAAATAATAGTTAAATTAAATTGACTTTTCTATGTGAGCATGTGTCAGTATACGAACAATACAGCATACCTGTGGCCGTCAAAGGGTGACTTTTGGGAGGCAGAATTCTCTTTTCACCATATGGGTTTTCGAGATAAAACTCAGCTGAGCAGTTGTGTAACTGTACCACATTTTCTTAATCCATTCTTTGGTTGAGGAGCATCTAGGCTGTTTTCATGATGACTGGTTATTACTAACAATGCTGCTCTGAACGTGGTTGAGCCGCGTACTTGGTATGATTGTGCATCATTTGGGTTTATGTCCAGAAGTTTGTGGGACCCCTAGCTATGGGACCAGGATCTATATCTAGTGCATGAGCTGTTTTTTTGAAACCCATTCCATATGATATGGCAGCAGGAGAGGGATTTGATCTTACCTCAACTGAATGTGCCAGACTTTGTTGACTAACCAAGGGTACGCCTTACAGTTTCCAAAGAGTCGATGGGGATGGATTGAGGGGAGGTGGGAGGAGAAGGAAAAGAGTAAGGGGGAACTTTTATTGATATGCAAAATGAATAAAAGATTATAGTAAAATACATTTTAAAATAAAAAGAAGCTCAGGTTATCAGGCTTGGAAGCCAGAACTTTAACGTACTGAACTATCTCACTTGCTCTGTAAGTAAGATTGTTTTATGACAGCTAATGATAGAAAGCATTTTAGTTGCAATTAACACGAATATATGTATGACATTTAGATTTTAGTTTTGTATGAGATAATGTTAAATGTATGTGATAAGCTTTCTTAACCCCATTCTTTTACTCATTTGATTTTAAAATTTATCAAGGCAACTATTAGGTAACTATAACTCTAAAACAATCCCACCATCATTTGACCCTAATAGTAAATATGGCTTGACACTGATAGTACTCTCCAAATCATAAAAATCAGTGGATATCATAAAAAATATGATCATGTATCTTTAGAAGTTAAATTGAAATATAGACTAGAAGCAAAGATTTTTAAGATGTCTATTGTGAACTGTTACTTGATTAATTACTGTGTAAAAACAATAATTGTGAGGATTGGGATTGTGCAATCCATGGTGGCATCTATAGAAAATATAGTTTAGAAAGGGCTAGATATTTTATGTGATTGCATTTTATAAACTATTACTACATTATGGATATGAAGACTGTTATCTTCTTTATAATAAATTATGTCAAACTGATCAAATCTTTTTTGAGGCTCAAAGATCCCATCAGTTCCATAACTTAAATGTAATTATTAGATTGGAGTTAACAAAGATGCCCTCTTCCTGCACCACAAATTGGGTAAGGTTCAAATTTTATTCCAATATGATTCAAATAATATTTTTGCTCAAGATTAATCACAGGATAAATGGGTATATAGGTGAAGTGTTTCTATTATTGAGCTGTTTCCAAATAACCAACACAGAGGCTTAATGTTATTAATAAATGTTTAGCCTATATCTCAGGCTTCTTATTAGCTAACTCTTACACATAAATTAGCCCATATTTCTTATCTATGTTTGGCCACGTGGCTCATGGCTTTTTAACTCATTTTCAACATGTTCTGCATGCCTGTCAGATGGCTGCCATCTCTTCTGACTCCATCTCTCTTCATCTCAGCCTTCCCTTTGTGTCTGGTTGTCTTACCTATACTTTCTGTCTGTATGCAGGCCTGTCAGATTTTTATTAACCAAAGAGAGTAATATATATTTACAGTGTACAGAAGGATTAATCCATGGCATGGGCATACCACAAAACTGAAGAATTGTGAAGAAATTTATGAAGTGACTTTTGTTTATAGTGATTCAAAGGAGAAGACCATGTGTAATATTTGCTGATTTGTATCGAGTTGCTGAAATCATCTTAATTCAATAGCATTAACATGTGCCCCGTAATCTCACAGTGTATATGCACCACTTAACCCTCGTATGATAGACACTTAATGATCGTCATCACACATTTGAAATAGTTCTTTAAGCTGTCAAATCTTGCTGAAAAGGCAAACTGTGAAGAAGCGACTGTTTTGCTTGCTTTGCACTTCAGTGACTTAGACAGGGATTTACTAGAAGTTGCAATTGGCTCCCCTGATCGACAGTGAAGAGCACATTTCTTCCTGCTTTGATTCTTTGTGTGAATTGATAAATGCTGCGGCTGATCGCACTCTGCAGTGATAAAGTGGACTAATATGAAAGGAATTGTGAGTTAATGACGTACTAAGATCTGCGGGGTGGCTGTAGACTTATTTTTTGGTCCCAGTTCTTTAATGCTTCATCTTATCCTCTTTTAGAAACGTTTTAAAACTCCCTGGCTCAATCACCAAGACAAGAACTATAGTTACCTGGCATGTGATACATGACCTGGTTGTAACAGGCTATTTTGATGGAAGAGGGAGTAACCATTTGTTAAATGGAACTTTTGGCTCCGAGAAAATTTAATAAACTTTCCCCAAAGCATTTAACCTCCTCCCAATTAATCACTGATACCCTAGAAGGAACTATCTCACTGGTTATTTGTGCTAAGCCAAAAACTCTATAAATTTGATAAAGGTTACTTACTGAATCACTAAATCACTGTGACAAACAGATCTAAGATCTCAGGCTAATTACTACGCCATCCAAAATATTTTGCAAAACAAAAGTTTTACTTCTGTGGATGGGTCTCAGTCTAGAAAATTCAGTCAAGCAAAGCAGAACTTTTGGGTTTCTAATCTGTATTCTGAATGTTTTTATTGGGAAACTGATGAATGAAGGGGAACTTTCATCAGCTGGCATATTCTGAAAGGAGAGTTTCCTTGTCTCTCTGAACCATTTGGTGGAAATATAGTATACCTCATTGTCATCGATCACAGTCTCCAACTGTCTTTAAAAGTGGGTTTGAGTATGATACTGACTGTCTCTTGCTCAGTAGTATTCATCTACTTATTTTAAGAAGAAGCATTTGTCTATATTGAACATTTTCCATCAGGCTTTAGGTCTGAAAGGCTTTGTAAGTAATTATAAGCTATAATTACTAATTAGATTTTATTTCTGTTTCTTTACTCTAAGTAGATTCCTTAATCCTCATTTTCTCAGTGGAAATCTAAAATGCCAAAGTGATTTTCCCTCAAGATTTATTTTTATTAATAATAAATCAGAGGTAAAGCTCATAAATACAAAGTAAATTCCATACTTGTACCCAGTGCAAAATACATATATAAATATACATACACAGTGTCTATATATATATATGCTTATATATTTTTTATATCTAACTACATATATATTTATTTTATCCCTTTCTCCATTTCCTGTTTTCTGTTCCTCTGTATTAGTCAGGGGAACAAAACTGATAGAATGATTTTATAGATATATGTTTATATATACATGCATACATGCACATATGTATGTGTGTATGTATGTATATATTTAAAAGGGATTTATTAGAGTAGCTTAAAGGCTGTAATCTGGCTGTCCTGCAGTGGTTGTCTTCCAATAGAAAGACAAAGAAAGCAGTAATTCTTCTGTCCATGATGACAGATGTCTCAGCTGGTCTTCATTAAACATCAGAATCCTAAAGGACGATCTTGTGTCAATGAAGGAATGCCTCAGCAGCAGGATATATTCACTTGGTAATTATAGTGGGAGCAAAAAGAGAAAAAGCAAAAGCTTCTTCCACATCCTTTATAAAAAGGCTACCAGATGCAGATGTGGCCCAGGTTTAGGGTGAGTCTTCTTCTGACCTCCGTTTATTTTTATTTAATGTGGGTCTCTTCCTACCTCAAATGGCCCATTTAACCAAAACCCTCTCACAGGTATGCCAAACTGCTTTCGTTGGCTTTGTTTTTTAGTAAATTCCAGTTATACTCACCTTGTCAACCAAGAATAACCATCACAGCTTTCTCTCCTTTGTCTCTCCTTCCTTCACATTCCCTCCCTCTCTCTCTCCCTTTCTCCCTATCTTTTTCTGTTTTTTCCTCTCGCCAATCACAACAAATCTTTCTTGCTTTCTTTCTTATCTATTTCAATCTATAAAAATTTGCTATATAGATATTACTACAAAACTTCATACTCAAATGTAGAGTTACATGATCCTAGTATTTTTTATGTGAAAACTCTTGCTACATTTAGTTATTAAGATACTAGGTATTATCATCAATAATTCTTACAGTTGCATTTGCTGGGTATTAAAAAGAAAGAAGACACTTAACTGAGAGAGCCCTGCCTCTCCGCAAAATCAACTACTAAGTTGAATGAGATGGAGTGGAGCAAATTTCCATCAGAAAACATTATAATTTTGGAATATATAATCAGAGGCAGTTGCTATTCCAATTATTTGTATTTATCTTCAATTTCCCCTGTTTACTATAAAGGGGAAATGATGTCTAATGGCAGAAAAGAGAGTTGAGGTAGTGCCTTTTTGGTCTTAGTTCGCATTTCATTCACATATGGGCTCTAATTTTGCACTCTGTAAGGCAGGAAAGTAAGTAGTATTACTGATATTTCATAAAAGAGAAGATCATAGTTTGAAATATGAATATCCATATTCTAAAGACACACAGGAAATAATATTTTGTTAGGAATAAGCATGACCATCCTTAATGAACTCAAGTTATATTTTGTAAATATTTTTGATGTGATTACAAATGGCTTGGAAGTATGATATAAATTATTCTGACTTGAATACAAGAGTGAATTTCTGTGTTAAAAACTATAATGTTACCTACGAAAGTATATTTTTCAAGTCTCACCTTTTTCAAAGAACAGTAAACTGGCTCCTCACACCTGCATTTTAACAATGGTACCAGATATTACTTTTTTAAGATTCAAATGGATGATTTTAATTCCGTGACTCATTCTCCTTTTAAAATCTCAGAATGAGTAGGAACTATATTTTTTAGCTTAAAGACTTTGTTAAATAAACTTCCCCATTTCCTAAACTGTCACTACTGGGTCGGTGTTTATTGTTGTTCCTACTATATTTCTTTTTTTAATTTTTTATTGATTTTATTAATATTTTTCTCTGCTCCCCTTTCTTCCTCTCCCCTCCCCTTCTACACTGTCCCATCTACAGAAGTGTGATTTCCTTTCTAAGAAATTACATTTCCTCAAAATAAAAATATCCTCATAGTCATCTTTACATTTCCTCATCTTTTAAATTTTAAATTTCCAAGTATAACATTACTGATGTATTTTCCTTAACATACAATGACAATTCTGTCAAGTGAAAACATTTCAAATACACCAAAGCTAACTAAATAAACAAAAAATCCTAAGTAAACATTACTTGGCAAAGTAAAAAGTATTAACAGCTTTTTGCTTCTTTTTAGCAATCACTTTTGCTATTTATAGGTTTATATATTGTGATGATAATGCCAAGAATATAACATACTGTTACTCAGTTCTTCTTCATAGCTTATATTATTATATCATATTGTCATTCTTTTAAGAGGTAATGGTGTTATTTGTTTACCAAAATACACAGTGTATGCAAAGTTACATAATTTTCTTTATGTTTCTTTTCCGTTCTTGGAGTTTATAAAATAGTCATTTTTGAGTAGACTGCTCTTGTTCTTGTTAAATGCCAACTGGCTGGCAGTTTACATGTACATCCATCTCCAGCTTTCTCTTCTATTCTTCTGACATATGTGTATGCTCTCTTACACAGATGCCAAAATACTTTAATGACTGTAGTTTTGGGCATAATTTGAAATCAGAGGGTATGTTACATCAAGTTTTGCTCTTTTTCATTGGTTATTCAGAGATCTTGATTACACAAAAATTCAGTATTATGTGTTCTATTTGTGTGAAAATATGATAGATATTGTGATAGCGGTTTTGCTGATTGTACTCTTACATATGAATTTAACTCATTTCTATTATCTGTGTTTGTGGCTGTGGTTTACCAGCTAAAGTTTGGGTGCCTGTCTCCAGCAGGGCTACATGGCATCTCTCTGACTCTGCCTCCTTTCTCCTAGCATCCAGCTTAGTTTTCCCTGCCCAACTTTGTTCCTCTATAGCTCTTCTAGAGGCCCAAAGCAGTTCCTTTATTTATCAATGATAATCACAACATACAGAGGGAAATCCCACATCATTACTGCCCCAAATCTAGGGTTATGGGACAAAGTTGGGCTGATGCTCCAGAGCTCATCATACCTAAAAACACCAAGCAGTTAGTGGGTGAGTTCTTCCCACACCAAGTCTAGGGACCTGGGGTAAAGATTGATTTTTAATTTGCAGAATAAGTTCAGGCAGTTTTTCAGATTATTTGGTCCAGAAAATTGCTCGCTTAAATTAGTTACTGACGGGGCTGGAGAGATGACTCAGTGGTCAAGAGCATTGCCTACTCTTCCAGAGGTGCTGAGTTCAATTCCCAGCAACCACAAGATGGCTCACAACCATCTGTAATGAGGTCTGGCGCCCTCTTCTGGCCTTCAGGCATACACATAGACAAAATATTGTATACATGATAAATAAATAAATATTTTTTAATTAATTACTGTCATGCTTTTATTATGGAATAATGAATGTAATGTTTTTAGAAACTAAAACATTTTGCTTAAATAAGCTAACAAACTAAATCTTTTTCAATTGAATTCTTTATTCTTTTATCTTCAACTTGCTTGTAATTTGTTTTTTAAATGTGAATTGAACCTAATGCATAATATGTCATTTAACTTGTGTGAGCCCTTGAATGCCAATAGTTAATTTTGCTTGATAAAATGTTATATCATATTTTGTTTTAGATATCTGATTCTTTCATTGATACTTTATATACTAAAAATTGTGACAAAATTAGAAGTTTATATTTACTAATAACATATTACCAATTCTCATATCTCATGTATTTTACAAATTTAGTTCTATTGATTAGCCAGATTTTTCTCATCATCAATCTTAATGAATCTCATTCAGAACTCAGTTCTTCAGAGGTGGGAATTCACTACCAAACAAAGCAGTTCTTTAAACTGAGAAAAACTATGTAGTATGATGAATGAAAACTGGTTAGTAGAAATCTTTCTAATATTATGTGCCTTTGAGTTACATAAAATCTCTGTGATCTACAAGTCTTCATTTAAAAATAGGGAGAATACCTAGACTTAAATGATGTTACAATTTAAGTTAAATGTCTAAAGTACTTAATTTTTGAGCTATGACAAGAAATCTGAAATAAATGTTATTATTCCATAGATCTGTAATAGAATAGAATAGATTGTTTCAACAATTGAATGAGATTGTGACTATTCAATAATCTTTTTCTAAGGTTGTCTTCATCACATCAATAAATATTACTGGGCACCTCCTACATAGCAGACACTGAACACTAGAGCTAGATCAACTAAGAAAACAGCAGTCTGTTCTCAAAGAGTTGTCTATTTTGCAAGAGAAAAAGATAAAGGTAGTTAAAATTTACTAATTTGTTTATATTTTTCACCTGGTATTCTGACATTTTTTTAAAAGTATTACAAAGCTATTCTCATAATTGTCACTAAGAATCATTAACAGTTTTTCCAAAGCTAATGATTTAATAGGTACTAATATTTATTGATGGTATGTTTGTCAGATGCTGAATTGATTTTTGTATTCTCATGTCACAAATTTTCATATTTCCACACTTGCTTCATTCTTTTTTTCTGACTATAATATTCACTGATGAACTATTGGGAAAAAAGTAGCAAATAGTACTTTCCTTTAATCCTGAATCCTCAGGTAAATGTCTCCCTAACTATGAATCATTTTCCTACTTACCAATAATATCTTTAATACCCACTCTAATTTTAAATATTAAGTGTTTCCTCATAAGTAATCAGTCAAATTAAACTAGGACCAAAATATTATCATGTACAGCCAAGTTTTATTCATTGTTGGGATAAAATATTATAAGATACTTCAAAATCATTAAGAAAAAATTAAGAAAAATTACATTAAGAAAAAACACAATATCTTCTTAAAACAAAATGGTTTATCATTTCTTATTATTGTTCTGAAAATGAAGATAACTTTTGCTTGTTGGCACAGTTGTTATGTATAACACAGCTTACCAGTCATTAATGCTCCTTGCTTCAGCTTAGAGATTGACTAAAGCTAGAATGTCCACACGGAGGCCATTCAGAATTGTCATCCGACTGTTTTTTTTTTAACATCTGGACGGATGGATTACAAGAATGAAAACCCAGCTTCCTGCCTCTGTGGAAGTGATTGAAAGTGGACTCTCTGCTCTCCTTCTGCAGAGTTTCAAAAGGCAACCCTAGGACTTTGACTCCACCCATGGACAACAGGAGGATGAGAGAAAGAGGGAGAGACTGTGTCTTTTCTTTCACTGAATGAACTGTTTTTATTTTTTTTCTTTTTACATAGTGAATCACATGGGATTCCTTTAAAATTACAATCTTCTTGACTCATCATCCTGAGTACCTGGGACTAGAGATGGGTATCACCATGCTTTTTAATAACAAAGACATAACGAATTCTTCAAATTCTCTTCTCTAGAGTCAGCATCTGTCAAGTCCTCATACTGCTTCATGCTCCTATGTGCCAACACAGACTCATTTTTCAAAGTAATCACTAGGTAGAATATGAGTCCATTCCTATCTTCCTATGTCTTCTTTTGTAATTATTTCCTCATTGACATATACTCATTTTACTGATACTTGTGCTTTATTATACAAGTACATAATGTGCTTCAAGTATATTCTACCCTTTAATGCCCTACCCTACTACTGTTTATTAACCCTCTGCTCACCTCATTCATTCTCCTCAGGTTTTTAAACAATGTTGCTTCATGTTTCCATGTACTTGATTTTGTGTATTGTCTGGTCAAAAATGACACCCCTATACCCAAAGAGTATGGGATGATTGGAAGCGTCAACCCAGTCCCTGATATACATTCTGGTATGTTTGGTCATAAATATCACCTCAACTCCTTGTCACACCCTTATATCCAAAGAGTCTGGAATATAATATTAAGCTGGAGGTGCCACCCCAGCCCTCAAATACCCCTATATCCTAGAAGTCTGGGAATGATTGGAAGCCCCTGGCCTGGCAGTTACCCTGGCTTGGACTCCAACTCCCAGCCTGCCAAGTACTGACCCCTCCGCAGGGAGGGTCAGGACCACTTTCCCACGCTATTTAGGCTTACACCAGAAAGCACATGTGTTTTTGGGGTTTGCATGGATCCCTCTGTCTCTCTCTCTTGCCATGCTCTCCCAGCCACCCGAGAGGGCAACATTTATTAAACATGGGCATTTTAATTTGCCTTCTCTGGTTTGATTGGATTTATTTGTGCTGGTGGAGTGGCTCATCTTAAGAAATATTCCTAACAGATATCTACATAAAACCTAGGAACTTCAAAAAAGATATAACAGAAGAGTTTTCTTTTTTGATTTAAGTGGTTTAATATGATTATCTTGTGTTGCTTCCACTTTTCTTATACACAAAGTAACTTCATCCCAATCTCTTTTGCTTATTTTAGTCATTTGAGCTTATTTACTCCATTGTCTTAAAGTCTTTGTCTAGTAAATGTGATAACTTTAATGTTAGAGAGCCATATTTAGTTCATTTCTTTTGTTAGTGGTAAATATATCCTTATTTCTTTGCATGCCTTTGTTTTTATCTTCCGTGTTTGCTTCTTTATTAACTTAACTTTTGGATCTTATAAGGTACTATCTTTCAAAGCTCCTTCCCTTTATTCTTGATTTACTGCTGTTTACAATTATACATTTTAAGTATGCATTTGCTTAGTGATGATGCAGTATGTTCTTTTTATGTATCTAAATAATTAGCAAGTAAATACTGTTGTTTTTTTCTGATACATATGAACTTTGATGTTTCTATTCTTTTTTATTTGTGTCCAACTCTTTTTTCAACAGAAATTTTTTTGACTACAAATAAAATTTAAATAAAGTGAGAAGAAAATGAATATAGGGGTGTGTCTGCATTTGAGAGAAAGAGAAAGAAAGGGAAAGATGGAGAGGAAAAGAGAGAGGGAGAGGGAGAGAGAGAGAGAGAGAGAGAGAGAGAGAGAG
>LOEQ01014445.1:0-15449 GCA_001685075.1 Bramus lutescens | reverse complement strand
CCACAAGCTGGCTCCTCTAAACCTTTCCATTCTTCTCTCAAAGCACTTTGAAAGTCTAAACAACATTGTCAAGAATGGATAGACACAATCCCACTCCTGACACACATTTTCCGTAGTAATTAGTATTTCTGTGATCAAATTCCAGAGGAAAAACCATTGAAAGGACAGACGATTTCTTTTGCTTCCCAGGCTGCAGTTCTTGGTTGACTGACTTCAGTGTGTGTGCGTCACCTACAGCTTCATGGTGCAGAGAACCTGCTGGAATAGAGCTTCTCATCTCATGTCAGGCAGGAAGAAAAGAGCAACAGACAAACAGAGGAAGAGGCTAGGAGCAAGCTAGCTTTCAAAGTCACATCCCCAGTGATCCACTTCCTCCAATTAGGCACCATCTCCTATCATTTCTTCCCACTCACAACAGTCTATTCAATTAGGAGTCTCTCAGTGGATGGATCAATTGATTAGGTTAGTGGCCTTGAGATCCAATTACTTTCCCAGTCCTACTTCTGAATGTTGCATTAGGGACCAAGATTCTACATGAGCCTTTCGGGAGACACTTCATACCTAAGCTACAACAGTGGCCATAACAGAACTGAAACATGACATGCCACCTGTGGATTATTTAGTTGCTTGCGCAAGGCATTTATGAATCTCTTCTATTTTGGTATGGTAACCACTGACATTCAAGAAGGTGATTGTGAGTAGCCTGGGTCTGTGAAGAACTTGTTGAGCAGAAACCCCTTATTGACCCATTCAGTCTGTGACATTAAGAAGATATCAGCTTTAGTTTTTTTTCCAGCCATTGAGACACTGAATTTGTTGTTGTTGTTGTTGTTAACAAAGTATATCCTGATTCATACTGAAATTTATATTCTGTAATCTTAGAAAGTATTTTGCATTTGTTATTTAATTTTGATTGTATCTTCATGAAATAAGCATGGTTGTTGTCTTAACTCAAAAATAAGGAAACAGAGGCACTGAGACAATACTCTGTCCAGGACACCAATTTAAATAGAGTTGAAAGTCTAAGCTCAGCAGATCTTACCCACTTGAGCTTCCATTCTGGTGGTCACTAAGTAAAGAATTCATGACCAAATAAAGAAGAATTTACATTAATTATCTCCTGCCTTTGAAGTCACTTCCAGTTCATTTGTGAAGAACAAGAGACATAAAAAAAGTCATAAAATATAATTAACTATTCCATACAAAGCACCGCCAAAGATGTGGTCATCCTGAACTTTTAAAAACAATTTTTGTTGTTACATTGCTTATTTTATTTTGTGTGTGTTGTGAGGGAAGATGTATGTGCCATGGAGTACTGTACAGGTCAGACGAGAGCTAGGGTTGGGACAGTTGTTTTCTCCTTCCACTAGGTGGGTCCAGATGATTGAACACAGTTTATCAGGCTCAGTGGCAAGTGCCTTTAGCCATTGGTATCCTTGAACCAGCCTGTATTATAGCAGGGTTCAGAGAATAGACATCAGTCATCCTAGAAAAGAAGAAAGCTTCCTGTGGGTGGAAATTGAGCTCTGCAATGAAGAAAAGGAGGCACTTAGAGAATGTTTGGGTGGGCAAAACTTTTATATTAGTTTGTAATTGAAATCAAAATATGGATTTTGTTTGAGTTAACTAACAAGTTTAAATTCCTGGAGGACATGGGATGTGCTTTGTTCTCCCACTGCATGCTTATAAAATTCCCTAGATATTGTAGTTGTATGCAAGTCATACTATTCTACTGACCATAAGATTTGCTGATTAGATTAATATTTCTCATTGTGTATTGTTTAGAGTTGAGATCAAGGATAATATGACTTATTGCTGAAAATAAATCTATTGAAAAGAACCCAAGTATTTTGTATCAGAACAATAGGAAAGACGACTTAAAAGAAACTTGGGAATTAGTTAGACCACACCTGTAAAAGGGTGAAGGGTGCCACTCACTTAAAAGATGTTACTTTTGGGAAGAGGAGTCTAAGTTTTCCTGTTTCCTCATGTGGTGGTAACCAACCTGATGTGGAGAAAGCAAAATGAGAACTCCTTACTGAGAAAAGGTACCAAGCCATGTGGCTAAGCATAGATAAGAATTATGGGTTAATTTAAGTTATAAGAGCTAGTTAATAATAAGCCTGAGCTAATAGGCCAAACAGTTTATAATTAACATAAGCCTCCATGTGTTACTTTGGGACTGAACAGCTGCAGAATCAGGTGGGAGATAAACTTCTGTCTACATTACCTTTTCTTCATTCCAATATATTTGCACATGAATGTAACAGTTTGAAGTTGCATCTGGATTCTATTCCCTGGAGAAAAAGTTCAAGGTTTGTGTTACCTTCCTTGTGTGGATTTACTGGAAAATGTGACTTTTGATTTGCCTTCCCACTAAAGTGGATTGTCAGTTAGAATGAATATGTTATTGTACTTACAGCCTTGCTGATGGATTTTGGGATTCTGAAGAAAGCCCTCACATTTTATATTCCATGTTGGAAAAAAAGCTCAATGGGTATGATCACAGTTAACCATGTGACATTTCATTAGATATAAAATTATTTTTCAGAGAATTTTGAGAGAAAAGGTACTGTGTGTTTGTGAATAAGCCCTTGAAAGCCTTCAGCTTTCTCCAGTGAGCTACTGCATCTGAAGGAAGCCAAGTTCTTTCTATGTCTTCCGTGTTTGCCAACCTTCCTTCTTTCCCTGAGCTTTTCAATTTATGTTCAAACTTGGAGGTAGAAGCAGAAGAGTATAACCCTCCATATCTCCCATTACTGTTAGTTCAAAATGAGGCTAAGGAAACAAACTACAGAGAATATAAGTTCACTAAAACACCAGAGAGCAACATAACTATCAATAACGTTAAAAATATTCCAGTAATGTGCTCTAAAATTATTTTTATACTTGTACGTACAGTAGCACAGCAAAGTCTTTTTTATCCCAAAACTAATTTCACCAGCTATTTATATTTTTTACAAGCATCAGTGTATCTGGGGAAAAGTTTGTGAGTTTACATTAATAGTCAGTGGATATTTTAAATAGTTCTTTAGGTAAGAACAAGCCCTATCTTTTGAACTTCTGTGACATGACATTATTATGCTGTTGCCGATTAGATTGAAAACAGCAGCCCATTTCTGTTTCAGGCACAATTAGAGGTGAGGTTATAGCCCGGTTCATTAATCTTACAGATAAGAAATAAACTTGTTTTTCCTCAAGAGTTATGAGATTGATGCCCCTGCTACTGTTGCAATGTGTTTATTTGTATGTAAGCTGTCTGGGCTTGTGGGCAGCAAGCTCGGCTCATCACCTCGGGATAAGATAATTTGGGATCTTTCACATTTTCAGATTTTATGGGACCTCAGCAGTTGAACCAGCTGACGAATGCAACATGCCTGCATCACAGTTCGGAAGCAAGGACACAGCCAGGGAACTGGCAGTGTGAGTGGTGTGTTGGTTTATTAACAGACACTCTTGATTGCAGAGGTTACTGCCTCTGTGCACAAGGCAGATGACACAGTGCACCATGTGTATCCTGAAAGGAGATACGGGCGGCTGTGACAGAAGCTGATGACTTGGGTTCCTGTGAGATGCAGTGAGATTCTTTCATGAGCAGTGGGGAGGGGCACCCACATAGGCTTTGTGTAATCAGATTTTTTTTTCTAGAATTCCCCTGTTGCCTATGTAAACCAATATTTTACTTTCTAATTTTGAGACAGGAATTAGAGAATGTGCATTAGTGAATATGAGGATCACTGAAGTACTTGCAGTGTGAGCATGAGGACCTCAGCGGGGATTGTTAGAACCCATTGTAAGAGGGAAGGCTGCCGGCATACGGCACATGCCCTAGCACTGGGAAGGAGAATCTCTGGACTTGCTGGCCCACTAGTCAAGACAAATTAATGAGTTCTAGGTTTACTGAGAGATCCTGTCTCATAGAATAATGCAGAGAATGACCTAGGAAGCCACCTTTTGGCTTCATACACACACACACACACACACACACACACACTGTGGAATGCTACTGGCATAGGTAGCTTCTTTCAATGATGCTGAATGATGTCACCATGATAATCTGTATAAAATTATATTCCAAGTAGTAATGGTTACAAATTAAGGACATTCACTGAACATTCACTGGCCAGGGACTGTCTCTAAGAGGTTCTCCTGTCCTAACTTATCTGATTACCACATCAAGAAGATATGTGTGCTTGCTCTCACCCCTCTACAGATGAGGAGACCAAAACATATAGTAATGAAATAACTGGTCCCAAGGCAGTTCTAGAATGAACCCGTATGAATAAATTTTACCTCAGGCCATGGCTGCACAGCATGGGGTGTGACAGCTATTCTGAATTCTGGCATGCAACTGGGTATGATATTCTGAATTATACATATTCTGAATCATGACATGCAAGTAGGTGACATGCAACTCACTCACAAGGGACACCCCACTTGGGGATCATTCTGATTTGTTCTTTTGTTTCCTGGGGTCCTAGCCACTGCAATTACATTTGACTATCAGGGCCGCCTTTGGTAATCTTTAACTGGCTCCTGAAACATATTAGTATAAAGTGGAAGGACATTTGCTCTGTCTAGGCTTTTATGTCAGTGGCAGAGTTTCCAACCCCTTTGTCTTCAGTGGCTACAAGCATCTTCATTCACTGGGTCTCAATAACGCAAGGCTTCTCTAATACAGACATGAGTAATTTGATATAATAATGGCATCTCTGTTTCCCACACCACTCTCTTCCTCCTGCTCCTCTTCTGTCCTCTCCACCTTTCTGTATTCCTTCGATTAATGGGCCATTAGCCTTCAGGAGCATCTCAAAGGTTCTCTTGCTTTCTTGGTTTAATGGCAGGAAAGAGAACTGTTTCCTTGATTGCAGTTTAAGAAAGAGTCTCACACTCCCCAAAGCCATTGAATTTATAAACAAGCATCTTGTCCCAATTTATCTAACCTTCTTTCTGATGACATCTTCAGTAACCCCAATTTGTGGTCATGTATTCATTTCATGTCTGAAGTGGGTGAATTACTTCATAGCCAAGCCCCACTATTATAGTTTCTCAACTAAAAGGATTACTTTATCTTATTATTTCTTTCTTTCATTCTTATTCTATTATGTGTATGTGCATATATCCATTTGTATATGTTTGCACATTGAGTGTAGGTGCCATTGGGAGCCAGAAGAAGGAGTTGGGTCTCCTGGAGCTATAGTTGCAGGTAGTTGTGAGCTACCCTAAGTGGCTTTTAGGAAGCTAGTCAGGGTCCTCTCCAAGAGCAGTATGCACTCTTAGCCACTGAGACATCTTCCGACCACTAGTTCCTCAATCTCAACGTGCATATTGATCTCCATGTTTTAGCATCTCTGAAATTGCCGCATACATTATAATCTACAAGACACAAAATTTAAATGGCAACATTTCTTCTTTCTTAGAGATAAAATAATTCTCATATGACACCAAACCAATGGGATTCAAATATGATAAGTATTTGCAAACTCATAAAAATATTTTTTCAAGCCAGTACTCTCTCACATGTCTGCTGGATGGCAGACTTCTGCCCACTGTTGAGGACAGGAGCATGGGGGAGACAGGTCCCTGGCCTCTAGGAGGATGGCTCGTTGATGAGACCAATAAACAACAGGTTGAAGAAACGAGGACTGCAATGTGTTAATGAGCGTTAAGGGATCTTGTAAAATTTAAAACAGTTTATCGTTTAAGCTGTTATTATTTCCTGAGTTCTATGGTGTTAAAAGTACCTCAAGAGTTACAGTAAGGACTGTCACTCTTCAAAGCTGTCAGCACGCTCCCTTGATGCAACATTTTCCTGACAAGACTCTGACAGAAATCGATGTCTCCTCAGAGCTCTTACTTTTAGAATTCCTCTCAGCCTAATGAGGGATCCTTTATCTTAATTAGGTTTAAATATATCTTCCTTTGACCCTAATCAACCTCTCTCATGTAGAGCTGTGAATTTCTTACACTTTTCTTTGTCATCTTTTGATTGACTTTTCTTAGCGAGTTCTTTCAGCTAACAATTCCTTTTAGAAAATGAGGAGTTGGCAGGAGCAGGAGGAGCTGGATATGGAACCTGCTGTGGGTTAGCCATCTCCCCAGGGCCTTTGTTCCCTGAGACTCTGAGAGATCCATGAGCAGCAGCAGCAGCAGCTCTGGACTTCCTAGGAATTCTGGGTGTCAGGCCTCACACCAGACCTACTGCCTCAGACCCTGCTTTTTCACGAGGATGCCAGATAGCTTGCATACAAATTAAAATTTAAGAATGGCAGCCCTGCCTCATCATTATGTTTAATACTGAGAGTTTACAGATTAGATTCAGGTTCACTTTTGAGTGGTAGGAATACATACAGATGGTCTCTGACTTAGGATTTTTTTTTTTAAACTTCACGATGCTGTGAAAGCTATATTCATTAAGCAGAAACTGTACTTTGAATTTGGATCTTTGCCTGGACTAGTGGTAAGCAACACAATACATTTCTCTATCTCTCTTAACTCCATCCCTCTTGCAGGAGCTCTTGGCTGGCCTGTGATCACAAGAGTACAGTTAAATGCTCTACAGTACAGTATGTTGCTCGACTGTGTTGTTTGGTAGATTAAATACTAAATAAATTAAATGCTAAACAGATACTAAATACATTTCTGACTTGGGAGTTGAGTTTCTTTATTGCTGTGAGTTCAAGGCTAACCTGAACTATAGAGTGGCATAATGTCTCAAAAAGAAAAGAAAAGGAACAAAGGAGAAGGGAATATGAGTGAGTGAAAAGAATATGAAATCGAACAAGCATCTGCATTGGAATGGTTTAGTCAAATGCTAAAAACATCACTCCTCACGTGGTCAAAAGTCCAGGGAACTGGGAGTCATTCTAAGCTCAGGACCAATAACTAGGATGAAGGAAGTCTAGTCATCTGCAAAAGACCTAATTCTGGAGCTGGTTGTTGGAGAACTTCTGCCCAGAGCTTGGAGTTCTGTGTCCTGCTCTTCCAATCGACCAGCAGTTCTCAGCCTGTGGGTGGAGACCTCTTTGAGGGTCGAATGATCTTTCACGGGGGTTGTTTAAGATTATCAGAAAACACAGATATTTGTATTATGACTCATAACAGTAGCAAAATTACAGTTATGGAGTAGCAATTAAAATAATTTTAACTGGGGGTCACCATAACATGAGAACCTAGATTGGAGCATTAGGAAAGGTGAGAACCCCTGCAATAGACATAAAGACCAAGAGCAGAAAGACTCGTTCTCAGGAAAGAGTTGGCGGTGGAAGCATGAGGAGGGCCATTCCTATACTAGTTGGCTAGCTCATGGAAGAACTGGCAAATGTTAAGATAAATAGAGGAATGCTGGCCCTTCTCAGAAGGCTCTACGTGCATCCAGAGCTGCCTCGCTGGGGCAACAATCCTTGTCCCAGTCAATATTGTCTTATTGTCATAACAGACAATGATATAGACAAATATTTGTGTGCCCATTTTATGAACAAACATAAATTCACTTAAGACATTGGTGTGGAGCTTTGTTAACATAGAAAATGACTCTTGGTTTAGCACTGCTACTTCTGGTGTCCCTGTGTCCTTAAAGGGCAGCAGTCTTGTTGAGCAGTCACAATGTTTTGCCATTTCTGCGCATTTGTGTTATCATGACTCCATGTGTGTCTTTAGGTTGATTTCTTTACACTTAGAATCAACAGGGACTAATATCTGTGAAATTGTGGGTTAGATCTACTTATTACAAATACTTTAAGTGTATTATTAAAGTAAATATATTAATATCTGAACTTGGTCCACATGTGTAAACTGTCATTCTTGCCTAGACTATGTTATGTATTAGACACTTGCCTTGATATCCTGTTGCCAAAGTTTTAAACTTTAAATTTGGAGATAGATGGAAACTTAGAGAAAATTTATCAGAAGTCCACGAAGAATTTTTATATACCTTTCAGCATATACCAATATATTTGCTTTATTATGCTTTCCCTCAAAATCAGAAAGATTAGCATTGCAATGTAATTATCTAATCTATAGTCCCCATTCAAATTTGACCTTCCATCTAAAAAATATTCCCAGTATAGAATTTTAAAAATCTGACCATGATCCTAGCTAGGATCATGCATTGCCATTTTTATTCACGGCTGGGGGTATCCTCTTTAGCAGGGACACTTCTTACCTTTTCTTCGCCTTTTCGGACATCGAGAACTTGGAGGGAGACAAACTTGTTTGTTAAAGCAACCCTCTCAGTTTGTCTGATGTTCCTCACACTTAGAGCTAGGTGATGCTTTTGGTAGGAGCAAATGATGGCTGTTTCTTCTCATTGTAGCATTTTACTTTTCCATACTAAGAGGCTCCTTAGAGAAACGTCTGGGGATCAGTTTGGAACACTGTGTTGTCCAGAAAGTAAGGACATAATTGAAAGATAAGGAAGTCATTTTGAAGGGGCTATCTGTGGTCAAATAGGTGACAATATGAGCATTACATATAAATGGCAATACCAGAGCTCACCTGTTGTATAAAATAAATGCTATCAATGAGCTCCTTTTAAGAGTAAAATCTCAAAAAGCACATGTAGAAAGGGGCGAGGGAGACACAACAAATTCCAAGAAACACAGAACACAAATAAAAAATACCAACAAAGGCAGAAATAGTAAATCCCAACAAATGTAGGAATCTGAAATTACCATTTGTAATTGTGATAGTCACAAATTAGTTCAGAAAGGCCCATCCATGGATGCTAAAAGTGGGGAGAAAAGGTGAATGAGGAACAAGATGTTTATATAACATCACGATGTCTTCCCTCATCTTCTATTGTAACTAAGCATATTTTGACTAGAAGTAACTTTAGTGCTGAAAGGTGCTAGCTAAAATGTGAAATCTTAAGCTTGTGGCAGTGGCAGATTCATCAAATCTGAATGTCTTCCATTAAGTTCCCAAATCAGCTTTCCATCCAGTGCTCCAAGGTGCTTCTTAAGCATGGAGAAATGTAACAATCTGCTACTCCACTAGGATGTGAAATCTTACCACAGGCCCATGTTTCCAACACTTGTTCTCTGTTTGGTGGCACTATTTGGGGAATCTGGTGAATCTTTAAGAAGTGGGGTCTCATTGGTAGGTCACCGATGCAGGGTTTGGGAGGATGTACCAGACCCTGGTTCAGGGCTCAGTGAGCTTCCTGGTTTTTCCACACACTTCTGCTCCCCATGTGCCACGATGAACAGAAACCTTCTGAAACTATGACCCCCAAACAAACCATTCCTTCTTTCCATTCTTTCATCAGATTTGTGGTCACAGCAATGCGGTAAGAAATAACCACAGGTAGTGCTGATGTTGTTGTTAACTTGGCACAAGCTAGAGTCATCTAGGAAGAGGTAACATTAATTGAGGAATTGCCTCTCTTGGAGTCGCCTTTCTGTGGGGGCATTTTCTTGATTCATGATTGATGTGAAAAGGCCCAGCCCACTATGAGCAAGTGGTCCTGTGCTGTATAAGAGAGGTAGCTGAGCAAGCCAGTAATCAGCATTCTGCTGTGGCCTTAGCTTTATTTCCTGCCTCTACTCTGTGCCCTGACTTTGCTTCATGAAATAAACTCTTTGCTCCCTAAGTGGCTTTTGGCTGTAGTGTTTATCACACGAATAGAAAACAAACTAGGACCCTGGCTTAGCGCTTCCCATCTCTAAGTTTCCCCAGATCTCCATGCTTGTCCTCTTCCTCTATTTTGCATGAGATTGGGTGGGAAGTGGAAGCTGTCAGGCACTAGTATTACAAATCTCATTCCCTTTGGAACGTTGTATTACATTTACTTATTATGTATGTGTCTGGGGGCACTTGAATACCATGTGTTGAGGTCAGGGGACAACTTTCAGGAGCTGGTATGGGTCTCAGGGATGGCACACAGGTTATCAGACTTTGTGGCAAGTGCCTTTCCCTGCTTAGCCATCTCAACAGCTCTCATTTCCTTTTGAACCCAGTTTTGATAGGATGATCTCAGACCAAGGTGCGATGCTCTCTATTAATTGGCACCCTTGTGTTTGCCACAAAGCATCTTCTTCCTTTTTTGTCAACCCAGCAACAAAGAACACAAGATGCTAAACACACAGTTCTGCTTGTTATCCACATGGCTTTAATTAGGTTTTAACTAATTCCCTTTTTGTTGTCACAGTGATTATGACTCTTTAAGTCATGTCACATTACTATGTGAACTAGTTCCCTGGAAGGTCTGGCAAAGGAACAAATCCACGATGACCTGCCATGTTAATTAAAAGCATATTGTGGGCTGATCCACATACATTTTTGCTACATTCTTTGATACTGGATGCTAAAGGTGAGCAGAAGTACAAGGGATTCAAGCACCACAGCTTCTTGCCCCCATTGCAGATTCAGCATGTGGAAAGAAGTATTGCAGATGTGAACAGTTGCAGGCATCAGCAGATGGATGATCAGCAGGGTGGCACATTTTAGTGAAGCTTTGGTAGCAATCAAATCGATTTTTTTTTTCTGACTCAGACTTTCAGAGGTGGCCATATGTTTCCTAATACCAATTTGATACATCATGGACAATGATTTTTTTTTCAATTTAATAAATTTGTTTTAAAGGAAGGGTTGACAAAGGTAAACAAATTAAATACCATGTTCTATTGGTATTTATTGAAAACAATGAAATGGAAAGCCCTGGGATGTTTGGGGAACATACAGACTTAGTGGAGGTGAGAGCTACACTGGGGGTGAAATAGCAATGGGAAGCTGGGAAGGACCCTGTGCATCTTGCTGCTACCCCAAATAAACTCCGTGAATGTGTATGCTCAGCATACACCTTTCAAAGCCTCTTGCTGGGCTGGGCTGGTAAGCCCCATTAGATGCTTTTGCTGATAGTTTGATACACACTCACCAAGTAGCTAGTGTTCAGAGATTCAGAGAACCTGTATTTGTTAAGATAACATTATCATAAGGCATCTATACATAAAGTGGTCATCTACGGAGCACTTGCTATAGGTTATGCAATATTATGGGTCCTCTGCCCCGAGTAAATTTTATACAAATTGAAAACCTGGACAGTAAGCTCAGCATTCATGCTGCCCCTGTATGTGATGAAGGTTCTAAGCTTTGAAAGGTTAAGTAACTTCCTCAGTATTTCACAAGTTGGAGCTAGGATTTGAACACTGGCCGGGGGCTTCCCAAACTATGGTGGCCCACCTGGCTCATTTGCACTTTCCCAAGAGTCTCAGCAAGCTGTCAACCCATCTGCCATGGATGTGAAGCAACTTTGTCCTTTGTTTCTAGGAGCAAGATTCTGTAAGGTTATGGACATTTGGGGGGCTTTAGTCTCTGTTTCCTGAGTTAGTGCAGCCTCAGTTACTCCTTCCTGTTATTTTTCCACAATGCACTAATCTTCTTTACTATAACAAAACCTAAACTTAGTAGTATATAATTGATGTCTCAGTTCCCACTGAACTGCACCCTCCTTGAGGGCAGGCGCGATGCCTTTGTCATTCACAAGTGTGTTTAATATTGCACAGGACACAGAGTAGGTGTCCAGCAATCATTCAATAAGCAAGCAAACATGCTAAAATGGTAATTGAGCTTATATCATAGGGCAATATCTTTTCTTCTTCAGCTTCTAGAACTTCCTCTCCTATTTACTACAACTTTTCCTTCTAGAACCCTCCTACCCATAGCATGACATACCCATGACAGAGCGAAGGCTCAGAGGCAGGCAGGCCTTTCTTCTCTTCATTCTCTGTCCTTTCCCCACACTGTATTTCAAAGCATCAACAGGGCTTCTCATTGTGGCTCATATGAAACCATAAATGGTTTGTTTCCCTCTTCTTTCTTATTTTCTATCATGACACTTGATTTTCAGCTGGCTGCAGCACATGGCAGGAAAGTGTAACCTATGAGCATCCTGCTTACTCAGCTGTGAGTAACAGCTGTTCCAGTAAACAATTTGATGCTCAGCACCTGAGACTGGTTTTCTCCTCCCAGGAAAACTGCAAGCTCAACAGAAAGTAGGCAGGCATACAAAACTTTCCTAGCCTGCTTCCCTTATGGAGGAGAGAAGCAGAGCAGCTTGGGAGGAAATACTCGTACTTTCATGAAGTAGAACTGGTTTCTGAGTGGATAATTTCAACTGAGCTTCTTTTGTTGGGGTCTTGGCAATTTAGAAAGTCTTGTTGATGGAGATCTGTGTAACTCGCCTGCTCAAGGTAAGAGACATTTTGTTGCTATTTCACAGTCTGTCACAAGCTGTGTGCTCATAATTGCAATGCTCCTCTCCAAATTCTTGATTTCTGATGCTTGCCAATTTCACTTGTGTAAATATTCCTATCACGACTGATATTAATTTGGCACATAATGCTCACCACTGGCTCTCATCAGCCAGTGCAAGTGAACCCAGGACATCAGTGTCTTTCTTGATCCACTTAGTACCTTTAGGGAAATGGAGAGGCTGGGTAAAGCCCTGGGTTGGGCTCTGGATTTCTCATTGCAGACCATGGGATGATGATGGTAAGCAATGATCCAAGCTAGTGCATATGGTAGACAGAAAAGGCACATGGTAATGAACTAGGGATGCATAGGCAGGCATCGTATCTGGTAATCTGGGGCTAATCGGTGGTGGGAATCCAAGGGGTGAGGGTCAAAACCCACCGTTTTTTTTTAAGTTATAGAAGCATGTACAAATATTTTGCTTGTATATATGTATGTGCCTGATGCCTAGGAAGGCCAGAAGAGGGTGCTGAATCCCCTGGAACTGGAATTGATCACAGGTGTGAGCCACCACGAGGGTGCTGGGAAACAAACATAGGTCTTCTGCAAGAAGGGCAAATGCTCTTACCCACCAAGCCACCTCTCCTTTTTTTTTTATCACTAAAGGGTGGTACCACTGATCACCTATGTGAGAAACCCTCTGTAGTTCAGTTGCTTTAGCCATATAGAGGGCTATGTGGGCACACCTGAGAGACATAATGGGGTTTGTTCCTAACCAGTGTAGCAAAGCAATTATCTCAGTAGAATGAGTCTGTTTTTGGTGTCCCAGTGCATTTCAAAGTTGTTCTTATACTGCTCTCCAATTCAGTGATGGTATAATAGTATCATTTCTAAAACACAATGCACATCCTTCATAAAAAAGACTTTATTGCTAAAATAATGTGAAAAACCACCTGAACTGTGGGAAGAAACTCTTTTCTGTAGAACTTGCTCATCACAGTTGCCAAAAACTTTCAGTTTGCAATGCCCCCAGAGTATCTGGAAAATACCATAAGCAAAGCACAACAGAATGATTTTAAATCATGACTCTTTTCTTCAAGAGGCGTTACAATGATGTATTGTTATAATGTATATAAAGAACTTACTGTGGTGCCTGGCATTAGACAAGTGCTCAATGTATAGAAGAATTAAAATAAGGCTAAAATGCATGGGAATTAATGGTGTTTCCTAGAAACTGTCTCACAAATTAGAAGGTCTTTCCAGGTCATCTCCAGGGCCGGCAGTAGATCTGGTAGGATCAAACAGCCCCCCAAATCAGATTAGGTCAGAGATTTATAGTTCATTGTAATTATTGATGTGAAGTAAATAAAAATATGTTTGATAATTCTCATATCTTCTAAACTGTTTAAAAAAACTCTCAAGTTTGTTTTGACATCTGATATGAAAATGGATTTGAGGTGCATAAGAACTATGGTGAAATACAGTTTCATGATGAAGTTCTATTAAGATTATATTATACAGATGTGCAGTTCACTCTGGGCTGCATGCTGATATAAGTCCACATGCAACACATATGCAGATGCTCAATGTGCAGCTCTCAGGAATGTTGTTCTTCAGAGAAAGCATCTTCTGCTTTTTCTTCGCTAATGTCCAGTAGATTGCTGTAGTCCTGATGATCCAGAAGGACCTGGCACTGGTGTTCCTGGGTTTCCAGAATCTGTATACTTGAGAAAAACAACGACTTGGTGCTTACGTAGGCTTCCGAACTTTCCCTATGTCTCACTAATGGGCTGCCACTCTTCCTCCTCCCCTATTGTTCTTAGGACAACTGTAAAATTGATTCTAAAAATTTAAGTTAACTATGTCAATTTGCTGCTTAAACTCTAGAATGACCAGCTAGTCAACCCAAACTCTGCACTGTGGGTGTCTCCCAAACTCTGTACTGATCAGGTCCTCCTGTCCTACAACCTGCTTCTTGTTTCACAGTATTTCCATGTCTTAATCTTAGCATTCACACTTTCTTCCGGCTCTTTACCAGAGATGGCCCTTAGCTCACTGTTGTTTGCCTTCTCATTCTCCCCAAGAAGGAGTTTCAAAAGCAGATGGTATCTCTTTTTCTTCCTTTCCTCCCCCCACTCCTCTTTCTCTCTCAGGTTTATTTTTCCTTTGTATATGACTCCTGAACAAACTACATTTGGTAAGATAAGATAGGAAAAATCTATTTTCACTTAACACAGCTTTCAACCTGCTTGGGAAAGCTTTGTCAACAATGAGAGTAAAAGTAAATCCTACTGTTTTTTTAAGACAATGTATGAATATATTAAAATCAATTTGCTTTTAGTTACTGATTCAGTTCAATTTCATGATCCTTCAGTTCCTCATCTAGTTTAGGTATTTTTCCTTCTTCCAGGCTTGAACTTGATTTAAGGTCCTATTGACCAATAGGAGCAAGAAAATCTGGTCTCCTCTTCCATTTGGTTCGCTTTGGTTTCCATCCTCTGCCTCATCCTGAAATTCCTTTGGCATTTTCAGAATCAGGCTTAAAAGAAGGTGTGATTGAGCGCTGAGAGGTGAATGGGCAAAAGATCCTTTCAAGGCAGAGTGCGCATTGGCAGTCCTGTCCTCCTTGGCTGGATGCAGTTTGCGTGTAGCTTCCAGGGCTTCACATGTTGAGGGCTTGGTCCCCCCTGTAATGATGGGGTTTGGGTGGGGGAGGGAGGGACTTTAAAGGGTAGAGCCTAGTTGGATGTCCTTAGACTTTCCAGGGAGTTTCACTCAAAGGAATTGAAGTAGCTCTTTTGGGACTCGAGGTTTTAAAGCAATTAGTTGTGGGTAAGCCTAACACATTTTTGTTTGTTTGCTTTGTATTGTTTTGATTTTTTTTTGAGACAGGGTTTCTCTGTGTTCCTTTGGTACCTATCTTGCAACTAGTTCTTGTAGACCCTGGGTCTCACACTGACAGAGATTTGCTTGCCTCTGCCTCCCGAGTACTGGGATTAAAGGCGTGTGCCACTACTGCCTGGCTGGTGTGGGACAATTTTGTATTCTCTCTATTATGTTTTAAATAAATGCTGATTGGCCAGTAGCCAGGCAGGATGTATAGGCCGGAAACAGAGGCAGGGCAATGAGAACAGGAGTATTCTGGGAAGAAGGAAGTAGTTCTCCACAGTCCTGTCCAGACACAGAAGAAGGAAGATGTGACTTACCCTGCTGAAAAAGGTACCGAGCTATGTGGCTAACATATAATAAAATAATGG